>CAXKVY010000961.1:0-22829 GCA_964058915.1 Tetropium fuscum | reverse complement strand
TGAGAGAATTGTACAAAAAGCTGCTGCGATTATCTTGGAAGACATTGAATCCATGGCTTACGACAACAGAGAAACCATTCCAGATACACCTTTGGACATAACATATTTGATTTAATTTTTAGGGATTTTATAATATATTCCTCAATTATTATTGTCCTTACCCTACGTTTTACAACAGTTTCCGACGTTTTGCAACTGTTTCTACCTTATTATACTTTTATTATTTATTATGCATGATATATTATGCATTTGCACAACATTTCATTGATACAGAAATTCTTCTACACGTATATACACTCAGAGGTACAAAATTCGATCCATCTTAAATTTACCAAAAATTCATTTGAAAATATTTTCCTAACTATAGGTTCGAGTTATATGATTTTTTTTTGAAATTGTAGGTTTGTTCGTGAGGAATGCAAGTGCTACTGAATTTCAGCTCAATTTTAAATTTTGACCATATACAAGGTGTACCAATTAAATTGGATTTTTGCAAAAAATTTTGGTACGTAACTTTAGCGTAGTGTCTTCTTAACAATTCATTTTTTAATTCATGTCAATATCTCTATTAATAGGGAAGATACGTTAATTAAAATAATGACATAGTTTTTCAATTTATAATTAACGTTAACTTTTAACTTCACAAACAAAGAACCAACATACAAAATTTCTCGATAATAAATGTAACAATATTTTAAAATTAACAACAAAAATAAACTTTAATTAAACAGTTAATATCTTGTATTGCCTCCCCGAGCAAGAATTACAGCTTCCATGCGTCTTGGCATCCCCTCAAATAAATGACGAATGGCACCTTGGTCACATTCATCCCATGCTTGCACGACAGCTGCACTAAGCTCCCTCAGGTTCACAGGAGCAGGAACTTGAGCTTGAACACGTCTTCCTACCATGTCCCAAACATGTTCGATAGGGTTATGATCTGGGCTTCTTGCAGGCCACATCATACAGTTAACATCAACCTGATCCAAATACTCGGAAACGATTCTTGCCACATGTAGACGGGCATTATCATGCATTAGCATGTTTCCAATATATGGGACAAAAGGCCCAACATGTGGTTCCAAAATGTCAGTAATATACCTATCAGCAGTCATTACTCCACCACTAACTCTGTACGAGCTTCAAGACTAATTCCTCCCCACACTATAATTGAGCCACCACTAAAACTGAACCTTGGCACACTATTGCACTCTGCAAACCTTTCGCCACCTCTTCGCCATACTCTGTGACGGCCATCTGGAGATAACATACAAAATCTCGATTCATCAGTAAACAGGATTTTACCCCATTCCTCAATTCCCCAATTTTGGTGTTCACGGGCGAAAAGAAGGCGCTGTCTACGATGTTCTCTAATCAGCAATGGGCCATTGGCAGGTCTTCTTGCCATTAAGCCAACTTCATTTACCCTTCTTCTCACAGTTCGTACACTAATATCTACACCACGTACATGTTGTAAAGCATTCCGCTCACTAACTGAAGTAGAGTCCCTGTTTCGTAGTATTCTTAGGGCTAAAAAACGGTAGTCCTGCTGAGTTGTACATCTTTTTCTTCATGATCCCATTCTTCTGGTGTATTCTCCAGTTTCTCGAAACCGTTCCACGGCTTTTTGAATACTACATTTTGAAACGCCTAGACCTTGTGCCGCATAGTATTGTGACCGCCCTTCCTGTCTTAAAGTTATGGCTCTGGCGGCGCCAGTTGCACTTAAGACCATTATTACTTTTTATTGTTTACCGTTACTTTGTTATAATTCAGACCAAATCTCAACAATTAACTTAGAAACACTAGCGACACTTGTCAAAAAAAACAAACGAAGATGCTAAAGCAACTTTGCAAAAACCCATTGGCAATTGCATTGAAAATTACCATGACACATAGTCATTATTTTAATTAATCATATCTTCCCTATTAATAGAGATATTGACATGAATTAAAAAATCACTTTTTAAGAAGAGACTACGCTAAAGTACTGCACCAAAATTTTCATCTTTTTATTGCTTGCACTTACCATAGAGTGTTGCAAACTTCATGCAAAAAAACAATGTAATTGGTACACCTTGTATATGGTCAAAATTTAAAATTGAGCTGAAATTCAGTAGCTCATCTGCGTTCCGCACGAACAAACCTACAATTTCAAAACAAATCATGTATATCGAACCTGTAGTTAGGAAAATATTTTCAAATGAATTTTTGGTAAATTTTAGATGGATCGAATTTTGTGCCTCTGAAAAAAAGTCAAAATGGTAAATAATTACCAAATCTAGCTGAATTAATATAAATTTACTGTTAATAAATATGAAAAAATAAATATTTAATTATACCTAAGTACCTACATAATTAAAATTAATAAGTAGAATAAGTACAACATTAAAATTATCTTTGGGACAGAATAATAAATGAGACATTCTTACATAATGGTACAATACAATATTTAGAATAAGCAGTTTTTTTTCATCTTAAAAACCCACTTAAAATCTCTGCACAGTATTCTACGACAAAATGAAGAATTAAAATTAAGCACTGCTCTCATATATAAGGTGTAACGTCACGGTTAATTTATTATGTATTAATTTATTACGTATCACGTATTAATTTATAAAAAAATTATTACTAGGAATTATGGAATAAAATTTTACATAAATATATTATTCTTGAATAACATCCATTTTTTATGCAAGAAAATAATGTACCCTATTAGGCTTGGGATTTATTATTTATTATAGTGAGATAATGCTTCGATTGAAACTTATTTATATGAAACGTAGAGCTATTTATTTATATACATTAAAAAAGTGTTGGCTTATAGTGTACAACTAATACAACTTTGATAGCAATATAAACAAATTGTCACGCAATTCGTGACAATGACATTCACATGCTGAAGGTATTGTTTATCCGTTAAAGTGGGTTAGTTTTGTTTATACACCTAATGAAACATGATTAATTATTGAATATTAGACATTAGGGAAACGTAGTTTTAAATTATTTAATATTTAAAGTAGGTAGATAAGTTAATATTATGAAGTTAAACATTAAGTAGGTTTAATTGGAAATTAAGTGTAAGATTTAATTTAGTATATAACAAATATATATTATACGAGTATAGCTAGTGATTAGAATAAGTATCCATTTTTGTGCAGGGACTAACTTGTGCAAGGGAGTGAATTTGCTCAAAAAATATAAAAAAATAACATACGTTTATTGACAAATTTTTGTTATTATATATTAGTTATTTTTGTATTAAATGCGTAAAATGAGTGTTTTATTAATGGCACATGAGTGTTAATTTCTAAACACCGAAACACTTTCACTTCGCTCGACGCGCGTTTCGCCAACCTAGTTGGCATCATCCGGAGACGATTAAAACTAATCTTAAACTACAAAATATACCATATTTATACTATTTTCATGGTGACGTCACTAATGATATCACCGTGAAATTTACGCGTGACTAATCACACTTCAATGATCGGTTGCTAAGCAACGCGTAAAGCAGGCTATACGGTATAATATCACCGTGAAATTTACGCGTGACTAATCACGCTTCAATCATCGGTTGCTAAGCAACGCGTAAAGCGGGCTATACGGTATAGGTCCCTTGTCGCTATTCATACTACTTTTACATTTTACAATTTCTATGCTCTCAAATGCAGCCAACTGTCTAAGTGTCTATTATTGGTCACATTTCTAACTAATCTTAAATTACTAATTACTATTCTATGATTGTTGTCAAAAGCATGTTGTGCAACACTAGACTTACCTGTTCTTTCATATTTTAGATGAGCCATATGCTCGTTAAATCTGGTGTTAATTGATCGTCTCGTTTGTCCAACATATTTTCGATCAAAATAATTACAACTAATTTCGTAAATCCCAGACCTTTTATTTGGAACAATTTTATCCTTTGGATTGTCTAAAAGTTGTTGTAATTTATTACTAGACGAATGAATCGCTGTTATACCCACGTTTTTGAAGACGTTACTCAAACCAGGAGTAAACCGGGGTTCGTACGGGATGGATACATATTTTGGAGTCTCTATATCCTTTTGAAAGGTCGTAGAATTACGAAGTGTGTCCTTAAATTTACGCTTCCTAATTAGTTTTTCAACTATATCTCTAGGATAACCATTACTCACAGCTATATCTTTAATTAATACTTTTTCTTTTTCAAACCTCTCATTACTGAGAGGGAAACTTAGTAAACGATGGACAAGAAAATTAAAACTTGCCATTTTATGTTGATCAAATTCTAACCTATTGTCACTATTTTTAATTACTAATACATCTAAAAATGGAAGTTTTCCATTATTTCCTAGTTCATATGTAAACTTTACAGAAGTGAAACGACTATTTAATTTGGAAATGAAGTTTTCTACATCCGCAATCTTAGTGTCAAACACGGCAAAAAATGTCATCCACATACCTGAGCCAAATCCTAGGAAAATACTCGAATTCTTCTTTTGCTTCAGTTTCAAATCGACTCATGAAGACATTAGCAATGAAAGGCGATAAACAGTTACCCATTGCGGTTCCTTCATGTTGTTCATAGAACTTGTCATTGAAACGGAAGCAATTTTGTTTCATACAAAGTTTTGTAAGGTTTATATATTCTTCTATTACTTATTTTCTATAGTTGTTTAATTCGAGTAAATCCTCAAGATAGTCCAAGGTCTGTGGAATTGGTACACTAGGAAATATTGAACAAACATCAAAGGAAATCAAAATTTCACCCTCTTGCAATTGAATATTCTTGACCTTATCAATGAAATCATTCGAATTTTTAACTGAAAAACTAGGCTGTGTAATGGGCAAACTTTCAAATTCCTTAGTCAACCATTTTGATAAGTGGTAAGTCGGAGATCCATTAGACGATACTATTGGACGCACCGACTTCCCTGGCTTATGAATTTTTGGTAGACAATACAATCTAGGTACAGTAGGGTTAGACACACGTAACCCATTCTTAACAGGTGGAGTAATAAGGTTGTTACATGATTTGAAGACATTTTTTATTTCAGTGGTCATTCTTGGTAAAGGGTTTCTAGTAAGTTCTTTATAAGGACCATTACTATTTAGGTTGTTTACCCGTTCATAATAGTCCTCTTTATCTAAAATAACAACCTTATTACTTTTATCTGCTTTTAAATAAAAACAGTCTTTTTCGCGCAATCTTTTGATTGTCTTTCTAGGATTCTTTGAGCATGACTTTCTATTGTCATTCATTATATTTTTAGAAATAACCCTTGGATGAATCAGGCAGATATTGAATTGAACTTTCAAGCCCTGCCACGACATCATCCAAAATATCATCAGAACCCCTACAGCAAAGTTTAAAACCTTGTTTAGAAGGTCAAGTTCTTCTTCATCAAAGAGTGTGTCGAGTGATTTTACACAATATTAACGACCTTCCGAGGAACATTTTTTGGTACATTATTCCACGGTGATATCATACAGTATAGCCCGCTTTACGCGTTGCTTAGCAACCGATCATTGAAGCGTGATTAGTCACGCGTAAATTTCACGGTGATATCATTAGTGACGTCACCATGAAAATAGTATAAATATGGTAGATTTTGTAGTTTAAGATTAGTTTTAATCGTCTCCGGATGATGCCAACTTGATTGGCGAAACGCGCGTCGAGCGAAGTGAAAGTGTTTTGGTGTTTGTGGAAACTACTGAAACTACATTCGTCTGAAATATATTACAAATAAATACTTCCAATACATCTTGACGTGGTTTTTTGTCCCTATAAGTTATCGCTTTTAAACGACTGTTGTCTTGAAAATATTATTCTATATTTTCAGTAAAATCGTATTCAAAAATCTTTCATGTCTGAAAAATATAAGTCCAAAATAACTAAGTAATCCAATTCCAGGATATTTAGGATAAGGGTATTTAAAATAGTACCTTGACTTGTACATGTAAATCTTGATATTTAAATTCTAATGTTGCCTCGACTTTTTCGACAATAACCGGTTCAACTATTTCGGGATTTCCAGAAAGCCATGGCAAATTAGGAAATAATATTATACTTTTTAGTAGTGAATGCTTTAAAGATGAATACTAAAAGTAAACTACGCTTGATAAATCGGTATTTACGCACTGCATTCATAAACCTTTATTTAACAGTAGGTACGCGGCGCGGTCAGCAAAGAAATTATTTACGACCAGCCTGTTTATTCTCTTTACACCAGTGTGCAGTCGTAGATAGTCCATCGGGCTGACTTTAAGTTCCAGTATCGGACTCGCATGCACGGTTTGAACCACTATTCGAATCTAGATACTATTGCTAAATACATAGGGCGAAATTTTAAGATAAGTGTGGATGTCCTGTGCTTTACCACCTACCAGATGCAACTATGCTCGTATACACTTTATCAGCTCTATCATTTTTCTAATGTTGATCTTCTGAAAAAATGGTTGCTCCCTCATTTTATGGATGCCGAGATGCCGAAAGCTTAATTTTAATTATGCACGAATGATACTATTTTAGAAATTATTAATAATACCTGTTTTATTGAATAAATTGACTGCTAATGTATTCATAGAAATTGCGAACTATTTTAAATACAAAATTTTGTTGGTTCTTCTATGATCTCATCAGCAGCTGAAATAGCCTGTTCAATATGAAAGAATATTAGTAATAATAGATATGAATAACTGTTGATATATTTCACAATACACGACATGAACATGTAATTTGAAAAAGTTCATAACTACTAGTATAGATATTTTAACTGTATCAATAATCGTAAATAATTAATATGTTTCGATTTGTCAAATTATATAAATCTTCTTCTGCATGACTTAGTACTCTCAATAACTTATAATACACCTATTTGTGTCGCATTATGTAATTAAATTAACATAAAATAAAACATGAGTTAATGATTGCAGCAAAAATATATGTTCCTAAGCATATAAACAGAGCAGAAAAACAAGTTCAATTAATGAGAGTTTAAAACAACCAGAGAGTAAATTCCAACATATTGGTTATAAATTCGATTAAAAGTAAATATTAATAATTATGTACCTACTGCTATATTGAGTGAATGTAAATGCATTTCAGACAGCCCAGTGACCAACTCTTTACTTAGTTATTACAACTGGTTTAGTTTCCGGTAAGGTCCTTGAACCTATTGTGTTCTTAGGTTATAAGTAAATACTAAAGTCAGAAAAGTTTTGGATCAATGTAAATTTATTATTGCATTATTCCTAGGTAGATGTTATTATTTTTATTTTATTTTCTCATTGTCTATTAATCCCAAATAATCACATGATATGATAAGAGACGTTGAGAAATCATCGTAACATGGAAATATAGGTACGTTGGAAAATATTTTATAGCTACAGAACTAATGTTTATTAGTCCTGTTCATGAACAGGATATGCCATGGCTGATATTAGTAATAGTCCATATATACTAGGGCTATATACTTAGCATAATTAGTACTAAGATCCATTTGAAGGGAAGGGGAGGAAAATGAAGTTCACATGTCGTGCTATTTATCTCCACACCGATAGATGAAAAAATTATCGTATATTTTAATTATTTAAAAATTTATATTAATGTAACATAGTCCGTTAAATCACTTGTTTTTATGTTGATAGTACACTATGTCCTATATGTTCCTACTAGACGGTTCATTTATTTAACATTCAAAATAATATCTAAAATGTAAATGATTCTAAACTACTACTCCATAAACGGCGCGGCGTACCTATTAAATTATAATATTCGGAAATCTGAACACGTACCTACCTACTGGCAATTTGAGATAGCAATTTAATATAAACAAAAGAATTGCAAACAAAAATACTTAATCATAGCCATTAAATCTCACGCGAGAAAGTATATAGTTGGGCAACTAATGAAAGTGAAATTTACTTTCTTCCTCGAAGAGTTGCTCTTCAACTTAACTATAGAATACACATGTATACAAGTATATACATATTTAGCATCATTTGGTTCCCAGGTCCAAAAATTGCCAGTTTGGTTTCTATACAGGGTGGTCATGTAGTAAAACTAAATATATGATTTTCGTATACAAATGTTCTTTATTTACCTACTCAAGATGCGATTTTGTATGTGCATACGTTTATTATAAGGGGATATATATGTATATTTGAAGTTGTGCTCTTAAATGTGTTGCAGTTATAAATCGTTGTCTTACAGCATTTACTCTTAAAAAGCGATCCTGGATAGCAGAGGTAACACGAGATCTACCTTAACCGGCCCGTCTGGAATGTTCTCCTGTTTCCGCGTACCTTTGAATTGCTCTCGCTATAGTTGTGTGAGACACTCCCAACCTTCCAGCTATGCGGTTGTAACTCCACCCTTCACAATGTAATGTAGCTGCCTCAACACATTCATCACGAGTTAAATTTCTGGTTTGGCGTTCCATTATTCACTAATTATTGCTGGACTGTGAACAAAAAACTAATGACACAGTTGTCAGTTTATGACGTGTAATCTTCGATTTCCATAGCTTGCTAGCTGTTTGAGTTGTCCGATAAATGCATTTCATGTGAATAAAAGCATATGGTGTTTCAAAACGGTGTATTTCATGAAATAACAGAGATAAACTAATGAATAAAAAAAGAAAATGTAGAAAAAACATGAGGCTTTAAATTGGCTATAATTTCAATAACTTGCAATACCTTGTATAGCCCACAGGACGTTTTGAAATTTCGGAAAAAAACATAACATTTTTATAGCACCTGGTATAATATCAAAATCATTCGTTTTACCAAAACAACTAAGACAGTGATATTCCTAAGAGAAAAACCTACAATTTGAAAAAAAATCGACCAAAACGAACAAAAATTGTCGAAAATACATAACGTCAAATTTGAGTTAACTTTTTGGTTGTGCGTTAAATAAGTTGCGCAGTGTATTTGTTAATTTTGCAGTTTTACCTTGTGTTACATTATCAAATATTTTTAGGAGTTGCCTAGTGATTCATTTATGGCACAATCTCTTCTATTGCATTTTCTTTTCTCATGTCAGAACCAGAACATTATATACGATCATATACCTAAATGTTTTTGACATTCTAGAGGTTAAAAATTTCTGAAATGAGATTAAAAACAGATTTAGGATTGTATTTACTGAATTTTTTTATTGATGTGACTCCATAATGTGCCAGGTCACATGGGAGACATGTAAGCCTGCAACATAGTCATTTAAAAGCTACTTTGCTACTTTGGAATTTGGTAGATTTATATATGCATTTATTGTCCTTGACCGTATATTTGTTTATAAGGTTTGTTTTAAATCTTGCAATGAGCTAGAGACTCCAAATTTGGTAAGTGTGGAGTCTTCCGGTGACAATATAATTTATTTTTTTTATTACAAAAAAATTAAATTGGCGAATTTTCCTATTTATAAACCGATTTATCTCAAACTTGAAACTTTGCGGTGTTTAAGGTCACTCAATACAATTTTTGACCCAAACTTAAAAAATCAAAATAGCGGATCCAAAATGGCGGACTATTTGTCAACCAATCTAAAACATACCTACAACCGATAGCACATTTAATTAAAACTTTTCTAAAAACTTTTCTGAAACTAAAACATTTCATTATGAAATAATTAGCGGCTGCTTTTAAATCTCAAAATAGATTCTGATTAACCTTTTTGATATTTGCAATATACGTGATAAAAAAAAATAAATGAGTAGCTTTTTTATTTTTACATTTTTTAACCCTTTAAATAAGAGACTTTTTAAAAACTATTTAAAAAATTAACATGATACTTACTTACATCATATAAAAACATTTAGGTATGTATACCTATGTATTACATAATTATACTTTTGTCTTCCTGAATTTGTTTTTAAATGCAGCTCAATTTAAAAATAAAACTAGAAGAAATAGATATTAATATGGATGAAATAGATATAGATTATCAACCAGGTTTTGAGACAGTAAATGAACCTGTACAATCGATAACCGAGCCATCACAATCAGAAGATAAAGAAATTTATCAAGAAAACTTGCATGGAGAAATAGAATTAAAAAAATAAATAAAAATTACGGACTAGAAAAATCTGCAGGTATATTTTGTTAAGTTCTTAATTAACTAAGTACATTAAAACTAATTGTTTTTATTTTAGGTAAAGAAGATTATCTACAATTCTAGTGTACCAATATTTCGGTGGCAGTACACAAGAAACGGGTTCGTTTTAATATTAGATCTGTTTTTTTTTGTAAGCTAATATATTTTTATATATTTTTTAGATCAAAGATTACGATGACTCTTACTCCTAATCAAAAAAATATTATGCGAAAGGACTTTTCAAACCAGATAGCATCCAAAAGAGCTATACGGAAGGTTGATGGCGAACATTTTATTAGCATACCTATAAGAGTAACTTTGAAAACATTTCTTGGTTAGAACTGAAAACTTTTATTTTTAATGAATCAAGAATAAAACATGACTCCTAAATATGCAATGTATAATATACAGACTGTTTGAGGTTTGAGTGTCATAATTCTAACAGGCGATAGTATACATTCAAATAAACAAAAAAAATTATATGGTACGGGTCCTAAACCCGACCATTTTCGAGAAAAAAATTAAGAAATCTCCATATTATTATTTTTACGTTAATCAATAAAATTCGATAAAATCGATATCGCGTTTGGCGGTAATTAATGAAAATAATTAATGAAATAATTGTTTTATTAAAACTAAACAAATAAATTTACAGAAGAGGCAAACTGCATTTTATAGTCATTTAATGTACAAAATTATAGTGTGATTCCTCAATTAACTGAATTTTTACACATAGAAGTTGGAGACTTATTAATTTTTTTCTCGAAAGTGGTTGGGTTTAGGAATCATACCATATAAGGTTTTTTTGTTTCTTTTTATGTATCCTTTTGCCTGTTGAAATGATGGCAAACCTCTAACACCCTGTATATTTATATTTTTTTATTTAGATAGAATATATTAGCTTATTTTAGAAGAAAATTAAAATGTATTTAAAAATACCCTACACTGATTATTGTAAAGAGTTTTTAAAAGCTTGTTTTAAATTAATTTTGCAATTCAAATGTATATTACATATTACTTAATAAAGGGTTTTAATAAAGAAGTCCAAATAATTTAAAATTGATATAGATTGATAGTTTATAATCTAAAAAATACTGTAAAAACATCTGTCTGTGAAAAATAATTAACAATGGTAAATAAAATAGTTTTTAAATACAGATTAATAAGTATATGGTTACATAATTTTATAATTAATGCTTTTCATTTATTGAAATAGTTAATTTTTGGTATACTAATAATATACTACATACTGCCCCAAAAGAAAAACTGTAAATGTGGCACCCATCGTTAAATTAGTTAAACTTTCTGTCTTTTAAATGCATATTACTTACATACACGATTATTACTTTAAGTCAGTGTGACTCCCATTAATTTGGCAACACTGTCGGGTGCCCAATTGTCAAATAATTTTATAAAAATATACAGAAAGGGTGCCTATCTAACTTAAACTTTCTGGGTGTGAAAATAAGAACATTTAGTATATACATTATACACTGGGAGCTACATTGACATTGGACAATTGGGTGTCGTTAGGTACACAGAATAAGTATATATATATATATATATATATATATATATATATATATATATATATATATATATATATATATATATATATATATATATATATATATATATATATATATATATATATATATATATATATATATATATATATATATATATATATATATATATATATATATATATATATATATATATATATATATATATATATATATATATATATATATATATATATATATATATATATATATATATATTGTATAAATTTTATATATGAGCTCTTAATGTCCCACTTTCGGGTGCCAATTGAGATTAATTTGAATTCTTAATGCCCACGTAATGGGAGACAAATGTTATATTATATATATGAACCCTTAATGTTTTTAAGTTATGTGTATAAGCCTCACTGTTGGGTGATAATTTGTAATACATTGATAATATTTGTGAGTGGTTATGCAGTGAAAGCACAGAGAATGAAGACCTGACAAGTGCTATACTGTCACGATCTCGATACTACTGCTAAATTTCCCTAGGCGCCAGTTCTTTGAACATTTATTTATATTAAATATAAAAGTTCACTGCTGAGCTTGAGTCCTCTATAGTCCAGTAGGGGCATGTTTAAACGTTATTTAATGATATCAGGTTAGGTTAGGTTAGGTTAGGTTAGGTTAGGTTCACTGCTGAACTTGAGTCCTCTATAGTCCAGTAGGGGCATGTTTAAACGTTATTTAATGATATCAGGTTAGGTTAGGTTAGGTTAGGTTAGGTTCACTGCTGAGCTTGAGTCCTCTATAGTCCAGCAGGGGCATGGTTAAACGCTATTTAATGATATCAGGTTATATTCCTACTCTTACATGAGAGTAATGATAACTCATAACTATAGAAACTTGGTTGTTTTATTAACAAAGAGAAGTAAATATGTCTATAAGACGGAAGTTTAACACAGTAAAGTAAATATATCTATAAGACAGGAAGTTTAACACACAAAATGAAGTATGTGGTTACCAAAATTATCTAGAAAAGTAGCAGCATGCTTAAGTGCATACATGCAAATCATAAAACTGCGAGGAGTCATATTTTGAATGAGCTTAATATTAAGACCTATGCCAAACTAAGCAATCTTACAACTAATTACATGGGCAGTGAGCCTCTCGAACAATGAATTCTTACTACTAAAATTATTTTAAAATGTTACCTTGCTACGTTTATATATATAATCCCTTCAGTTATCGAATCACCACAATATTATTAAAACCGAACTTCACTTTGTTTATTATTTATTTACACCAAACTCATTCAATCTGTCGGAATCACCATCTATCGGAAGGACCTCGTACTACCAATTGGAAAACTGCATGTCCTCTAGTTCACGATGCTGCAATCTGTCGGAATCACCTTTACTATGGGTATTCGGTACTTTTGACTGTAGGTTTTAGGTAGGTATCATGGGATAAACTTTTATGCTCTGCTTACTTTATTCTCTCTGAATGATTCCCTCCCCCTTTTCCTTCTTCGTACACTATTTTAGCCTCGTACACTCTCCCAGGGGAAACCGTGCTTGGAATAACGTATTACCAAGTAAGAACACTATAAATCTTGGCTAATTTTCTTCTCCGCTTATTTACCCGTTGATAACTGAATATTGTAGCTCAAATTTTCTTATTTAACTATTATTTAACTTATTATAATTTATAAATTTTACATGCACATAATCGTAGCTGCCGCTTGTAAAAGGACGCTATTGCACCTCTCTCTATTGTTACTCGTTTCTACGGAAGTTTATCAATTTGAAACACTCGAAGTTCCTTGACAACGAGTGTTATGTTATTTTATTCTCACATAATGTGACCAATCATATTGCAGCTAATTATTTAATTTATTTAGTTTACCTTAAATATTGATGAATTTTGGTTCAAACAGTTTGAATTTTTTTCCCATTCTACATAAAATTCACACATCATATTCACTTTCCGCAACTCAGTTTCAATGTTCACAATACAGTGACCTGTACCCATCTATACCTCAAACGTTTTGCATCAGGCTTATTAATCCTGAACACCTATTCTGATGTGACGCTTTTACAATTTTACTTCCAAATATACAGAGTTTATGTTAGTGTGATATACCATAAAGTTTGTTAGGATTTGTCTATAAGTTAAATTTAGAATGTTGCGCCCATAAATGACTTTAATATTATTTAATTTACATACTGGCCAATCAGATGAGTTCTCGTACATCGTCTGTGCGATGTATAGAGATGCTTGCGCTCGCGACTGATACTAATGCGAACGAGTTTTGTACGTAAAGTAGCAATCCGTGGGCTATATAGGGCACTTCGCGATGTCTATCCATGTTCTATACCATGCCAATGTAACTATCATATCTTAGCGTTCGCATACAGCACCTAGAGTTGTGACCTTGAACGCTCCTTCATAAGTAGATATCTCCCACACGATAGAAAAGACGTACAAGTGAAAACGGACTAAGTGTTACTGCAATTCGCATGCAGCAGAGCTGCCAAATAATGCCCAGATAATATACACGTTAATTCGAATGCGTTTTGTAAATAGAGCAGCAATCCGTGGGCTATTAAGGACACTTCGCGATACCTATCCATTTTTTATACCATGCCAATGAAACTATCATATCTTAGCGTTCGCATACAGCACCTAGAGTTGTGACCTTGAATGCTCCTTCATAAGTAGATATCTCCCACACGATAGAAAAGACGTACTAGTGAGAACGGACTAAGTTTTACTGCAGTTAGCATGCAGCAAAGCTGCCAAATAGTGCCCAGGCGATGTACACGTTAATGCGAACGCGTTTTGTACGTAAAGTTGCAATCCGTGGGCTATATAGGGCACTTCGCGATGCCTATCGATGTTCTTTACTATGCCAATGTAACTACCATATTTTAGCGTTTGCATACAGCAACCAGAGTTGTGACCTTGAACGCTCCTTCATACGTAGATATCTCCCACACGATAGAAAAGACATACAAGTGAAAACAGACTAAGTTTTACTGCAATTAGCATGCAACGGAGCAGCCAGATAGTGCCCAGATGATACACACGTTAATTCGAACGCGTTTTGTACGTAAAGCAGCAATCCGTGGGCTATTCAGGACACTTCGCGATGCCTATCCATGTTCTATACCATACCAATGTAACTATCATATGTTAGCGTTCGCATACAGCACCTAAAGCTACCTTGAACGTTCCTTCATACGTAGATAAGACCTACACGATAGAAAAGACATACATGAGAAAACGGACTTAGTTTTACTGCAATTAGCATGCAGCAGAGCTTCCAAATAGTGCCCAGGCGATATACACGTTAATGCCAATGAGTTTTGTACGTAAAGTAGCAATCCGTGGGCTATATATATAGCGAAAGGTACATTAGAGAGATTTTATCAGAACATGTTGTCCCATTCGCACCTTACATCGGTGACAAGTTCTTGTTAATGTAAGACAATGCAAGACCTCATGTTGCTCATATTGTCGATGAGTATCTCGAGGAAGTAGGGGTTGAGACACTAAATTGGCCAGCACGAAGTCCTGATATCAATCCTATTGAGCATATATGGGATGTACTCGGTAGGCAGTTGAGAAAAACGACCACCGCGTATGACCCTTGGAGAAGTATAAGAGGCACTAATCCAATTGTGAAATGCTTTGGACCAGGAGGAAATTAGGCGATTATTTTTAAGCATAAGACGACGATGTGAAGCTGTAGTGAGAAGTAGGGGCGGATATACTCGTTATTATTTTTTGTTAATAACATTAATTTGTTTGTTTTTTTTTTCTTTCTATAAATTCAAGTTGCTATTTTAGATGTTAATGCGTTAATTTAAAATAAAAACGTAAAATCCAACTTTATTTCCGCTGCTAGTTTTCTTTACTTATTTTTTTTTAAGAAAAGGGTTCCAAACATGATGATTTTAAAATCTCTCTATTTTCATTAAAAATGGTGATATCAAAGCGAATAAAAAAAGTGAATGTTAAGAAAGCATTAGGCTATGCAATAATCAATTATGGTTTACAGTATTTGTGTCTGATATGTCCCATAGAGTCTTTCAATGTTTGAGAAAA
This sequence comes from Tetropium fuscum, assembly GCA_964058915.1. Lineage (NCBI taxonomy): Eukaryota > Metazoa > Arthropoda > Insecta > Coleoptera > Cerambycidae > Tetropium > Tetropium fuscum. Next base: position 7,127 of record CAXKVY010000961.1, on the reverse strand, counting down.
AAACTATCGTCATTGGTACAGCCTGTATGTATGTAATTTTTTGATTAAATAACAAATTTAAAAAGTTCAGCGAATTCACTACAAAATTTCCTATAATTTAAAAAAAAGATGATCTAAATTAGGCGACAGGTTCAAAAAATAATGTATTCCAAATTTGGGCAAAGTTTTTTGTGTTGCGTTAATTTTGTCCGCCAGTGTATATATATATATATATATATATATATATATATATATATATATATATATATATATATATATATATATATATATATATATATATATATATATATATACATATTGTAATACAAATTTGAAAAAAACTCATTTTATTTAAAAAAATAATCTGTATTACCACCAACGTATGCGTTTTACATAATAATAATAATTACTATACATGTCTGTTGAAAAAAAAATCAAGAAAGTCAAGGACATGCTTGTGTCAGTGTTGTAAAGCTAGTAGGTACCTCAAACAAGCGTTTAAATATTGCATAATAAACAGATGCAAATTAATATATTCTAAAAGTATATTATAACAACATCATTATTCAGCCAGTATCAATATACCTACAGTATCATATGCAGATGTCCTCCAATGTATTGTCTAAGAAATTAATTTTTCAGCGATATCCCTAAATCTGCTATTTTTTTAAATGGTTCCAAAATGAAACAGTGAGAAGACCGTGCCAGATTTTTTTAATATCATAAAAGCAGGGACCGGACTCATGGTCGTGTTCATTATTACTTCATGTAAGTAGATACCTGCTAGTCGACACACGTCGCTTGGCTTCTGAAATTTGAATGCGCAATAAACAGCGGTCCGACCACCAGTAGGAGTTAATTTCTGATTATTTCTTTGCAGTCTTCGGTCTTCGCACTGTTCACATCCTATCGATACAGTCTCAGAAAACGCGTAACTCAGTTTATAGTAAATGTATTTTAAAACAAATGCGTTTGTGTGTAAATTAAAAGCGTTGCATAGACAAAGCAGGGAAATTATCTATAATATATTAAAATGCATGAAGGCAGAAGAAAACCCCTAATAGGGGGTTTCTTAAAGGGACGTTATTATATACATTTCTAAAGTCTTACTATTCAACGAGTTCTAGGGAAAAATATTTTATGAATTTGCTTCTTTCTTTAAGGTTGAAGCGTTCAAGAACAGAGTCTACTGTAGCCACGGGTGTGAGTTTTAGGAGCATTAGAAACATTAAAAAAGAAGATAACAAGATAGATACAGGTGCAGTCATAATTTTTTCAACCTCGAATAAAAAGAGAGGGAATAGAAAATATGCAGCCGTCTTAGACGACTTTGGTTTTGCTACTTTAGAAAGAACCTAACAAAAGAGTCTGTACCAAGTCTAAGAAGGGTTCATAGAAATTTTTAACATTGGAAATGTTTATGTTTAGACAAGAGTATATGGATACCAAGTTAGAAGTTTTCGTTCAAGGCCAAAAGACAGCGGTGTCGCGATCGAGTGACGCAATACATGTAGATACCGCAGCGCTCGGCTCGTGAAGAGTACTGGGGAGTGGGGAGTATTCAGTGCAGCTATATTGGAAGAGGTGGCGCAATGCTAGTAGTGATGGGAATAATCGGGATATTTTCATAATCATAATTTTCATAAATTTAATAATTCGAGTGTAAACGAATGCCCGACCATAATTAAAATAAAAGAACAAGTGTAAGCTACAAACGTATATTATTCTAAACTAACTAACAAAACCCCTCTACATATTATTCCTTTCCTAGGGTCGTCAAAGCAGCCCATAAATACTTTACAGTTATCGAAAATGTCTCGCCCTGAAGGCAATTAAATACGTCTACCTAACATAAACAATAAACATATCGCTCAGCTGGTACGGTCCTATCCTAAAAGAGTCGACACCGGGCGTTAGTGTTTACACGAATTTGTAGTATATTCAACATGAGTAGGTTCCCATTGTCAATTATGATGGCAAAAATGAAATCATAAATCACTAAATAAGAGATACTGATTTAGCTAATGAGCGGCCGCGTTTTAAGAATATACATTCAGCAGCATACACATTTAAAAGAGTAAACTGATGAATTTGAATAATGAATTTATTATTTGAATTGTTTCTTATTTATAATTTTTTAAATAAAAATGAATGCCTGACAGCATTCACTGCATAATTCCCCATCGTGAAAGCTACCTGGGTCACTTGGCCGCTAGTGTTTATTAATTATTAATCTTATGAATATTAGTTTTACCTGTAATATCAAAACTGTTCAAGTATAAGTAGTAATTCCGTTAATTTTACTTGCCCAAAAAATAGTAATGACGTCGACAAAAATCATATTTTTTATACGGGGTGGTCACAAATTACAAAATCTCAAAAAAATTAGTTTTCGGGAAAACGCTATTATTTATAAAAGTTTTTACTTGTCCAAAAAATAGTAACGACGATGACAAAAATCATATTTTTTATACAGGGTGATCACAAACTACAAAATCTCAACAAATTTTTACTCTTCGGGAAAAGCTATTGTTTATAAAAGTTTTTGCTTGCCTATAGCAATGTCGACAAAAATTATGTTTATTATACGGGGTGGTCAAAAATTACAAAATCTTAAAATTCGGTAAGAGTAAAGTTTGTACTTTTTGATCACCACGTATAAAATTATACATTGCCGAGAAAATTTTATTGTTTATAAAAGCTTTTACTTGCTCAAAAAATAGTAATGACGTCGACAAAAATCATATTTTTATAAGGGGTGGTCACAAATTACAAAATCTCAAAAAATGTTCAGTTTTCGGGAAAACGCTATTATTTACAAAAGTTTTTGCTTGCCTAAAGTAATGTCGACAAAAACTATGTTAATTATAAGGAGTGGTCAAAAATGACAAAATATAAAAATTCGGAAAGAGTAAAGTTTGTACCTTTTGATCACCACGTATTAAAAATTTATGATGATTTTGCCACAATTATGTTTTTATATGAGGTGATCAAAAATCACAGTTAACTTGGATAAAAATCCGCAAAAATCATATTTTTTATACGGGGTGGTCACAAATTACAAAATATCAAAAAATGTTTAGTTTTCGGGAAAACGCTATTATTTATAACAGTTTTTGCTTGCTTAAAGTAATGTCGAGAAAAATTATGTTTATTATACGGGGTGGTAAAAAATTAAAAAATCTTAAAATTCGATAAGAGTAAAGTTTTTACTTTTTGATCACCACGTATAAAAAACTAATGATGATTTTGCCAAAATTATTTCTACACGGGGTGATCAAAAATCAGTTTACTCTTCGAGAAAAATCATATTTTTTATACGGGGTGGTCGCACAGTACAAAATCTCAAAAAATGTTTAGTTTTCAGGAAAACGCTATTATTTTTAAAAGTTTTTGCTTGCCTAAAGTAATGTCGACAAAAATTATGTTTATTATACGGGGTGGTCAAAAATTACAAAAATAAAATATTATTTATTAAAGTTTTTGCTTGCCCAAAAAATAGTAATGACGTCGACAAAAATCATATTTTTTATACGAGGTGGTTATAAATTACAAAATCTCAAAAAATTTTCAGTTTTCGGGAAAACGCTGTTATTTATAAAAGTTTTTGCTTGCTTAAAGTAATGTCGACAAAAATTATATTTATTATACGGGGTGGTAAAAAATTACAAAATCTTAAAATTCGGTAAGAGTAAAGTTTGTACTTTTTGATCATCACGTATAAAAACTAATGATGATAATTTTGCCACAATTGTTTCTATACGGGTTGATCAAAAATCAGTTTACTCTTCGACAAAAATCATATTTTTTATACGGGGTGGTCACAAATTACCAAATATCAAAAAATGTTTAGTTTTCGGGGAAACGCTATTATTTATAAAAGTTTTTGCTTGCTTAAAGTAATGTCGACAAAAATTATGTTTATTATACGGGGTGGTCAAAAATTACAAAATCAATTCAAGAGTAAAGTTTGTACTTTTTGATCACCACGTATAAAAAACTAATGATGATTTAGCCACAATTGTTTTTATACGGGATGATCAAAAATCACAGTTTCCTCTTTTCAAATTTTAAGATTTTGTAATTCTTAACCACCCTGTGTATACAACACAATTTTTGACAAAGTCATCACTATTTTTAGGCAAACAGAAACTTTTTTAAAGAATAGCATTCATTCGAACACAAAAAAAATGAGACTGTAATTTTTGACCACCCCATGCAAGATAACCTGTTTAAAACGACAAGACCTTCAGGGTCAAACGAAAAAAAAAATCGTAACACAACTGAGTTTTATTTTTATTCAATTCACTTGAGAAAATTTTACCAGTTGAGTCTGGTATTTTCAATACGCCTGCGATACTTGCGTAATATGTAAGATCTGTGATTGTTTTTTTAAGTTTAACTGCAAATCCAATATAAGTTGGTTAATTAAAAATTATGTTTATTATTTCTTACTACATACCTAACTCGTAAATTGAGATGTGTATTATATTAGTAATACTTAAGTTTTTCAAAAATAAAATGCTAAAAAATTATGTTTATATTTATATATAACCTTGTGTGCAACTTGTATTGAATGAGACAATAACTCGGTGCGTAGTACGTTCTGCGAATTCTTGTGGCAAATTGTGACAGTATCCATACTCAATATTATATTAAATTATTAATTAACGTGTTATTATAAATTTATAAAATGCTAGGGACCCAATCGTACGCCAAGCATTACTAATAAACACTTAATAAACATAATCATTCTAAAGCCAATCTGGAAATTGTCACAAGCATGCACGCGCACCATAGTATTTGACGTATTCGAAACAACTCAAAAGGATCGGTATATTATGTTTCATATATTTTGTTATTATTTCCAATGTCTCCGATAGTTGCAAGGATTGCGAAATCTGTGAATTTTTTTAAGGTTGAAGCGTTCAAGAAGAGAGTCTACTGTAGCCACGGGTGTGAGTCCCAGGAGCATTAGAAACATTAAGAAAAGAAGATAACAAGACAGATACAGGTGCAGTCACAATTTTTTCAACCTCGAATAAAAAGAGAGGGAATAGAAAATCTGCAGCCGTCTTAGACGACTTTGGTTTTGCTACTTTACAAAGAACCTAACAAAAGAGTCTGTACCAAGTCTAAGAAGGGTTCATAGAAATTTATTTGAAGAAGTTAGTTATACCAAAAAACAGGAATATCTTAATAAAAGTGAAGGCTGTCACAATTCAGTTTTAGTAACGCTTAATTTGCATTTAAATATAATATAAAGTATTCATCTTCCAGATGTTTTCTTTTATGTTAACCAAATAAATTTCACCTCAACGTTTTATGAGCCTGAGGACTTATAATTTGTGTAATCATAATTTCCCGTTATACTCTGCTAGACTTTCTTTTATCTTGAACTATCAGGTGCCATGTAAAGTAGATATTTCAGCTGCCTAAACTACTTCCCTAGACAGTACTTTTTACGTAGAGTCGTTTATGTTTCGTTGTCATACAGAGTCGCTCGCTTATTATCTTGCTCCCATATCAGAGGCAAAGCTAGATGCAGCAAGTTCCACTGCTGCTTGGAGGGATAGAGAAGAAACACAACCTTACAGTAAAAGGTAACTAAGCAGCATGGGTTCAAATATATACCTAAGCAGTAATATTTGAAATCTGCATTTTTTCCTATTAAGGTGTAGAGAAAATATATATAAGTATATTTGTCAACTTAATAGGATACTATCTATGGTGATAAGTGTAATATAGCATTTCAAATTTAAACTGGAAATTCAGCTGAAATTGGAGAAATATAGGCGAAAAGAGGCTGAGCCTGAAGAATAAGACGACCCCCATCAAGACCGTCTTACGCCCCCAGCTGATCTACGCATCCACCGCATGGGGATACGCAGCGAAGACGCAGATATTTGGACTGCAGTATAGGTGCCCCTTGGTATGTCACCAACGAGGTCACCCGAAGGGATCTGAAGTACAAGCCGGCCACGGAGATGATCGAGGACCACGCCGAGAAGCTATATGTCATCGCAGAGGACCACGGAAATCCCCTGATCCGGCTGGCCACGCACCAGATCCAGGGGAAGCCGGACCTAACAAACGGCCAAAGACCCAGATCCTGGACAACGGGTAAGTATAATATAAAAACGATCTTATGTTTCAGCACGACTGATGAGAGAAGAAGCAGATGACACCGAAGAAAAGAACAGGACCAAAGAAAATGGATCGAGAAGATACTAAAACAGCCGAATCCAGTGGACGGCGAGGCCGACTGCTTTGCCAAACCACACATCCTTACTTTACCTGACGGAGCCAGCGAGCTGACAGCTGTTCATTTCGCGAGCTCCGTCATCCTGAATGCCGCCCAGCCGGGCTCTAGCAAGCTCGGCTAGAGGCAAGAAGGATCTCGCAAACACCCGATACCACATCCCCGATAACAGTTGGATTAAAGCTAAGATGTTTAGGATTAAAATGCGTTGGACACAATGGGGCACAATTTCTAAGAGAGCAAAATACGCTCGCCGTAGGATTTCCAATATCGAAGAAGATGCTGCTCGCTGCTCTAATCTAATACCTTAAGCAAAACACTTTTAAAAATGCGATTGAAGCAAAGGTTGATACGCATTTCCCGGTTAATGATCCACAGCATGCAGAAGACTAAAATCCTCAGATCTAGAAAGTAGAGTAGCTGCAAAGAAGCACTTGATGGTCATATTCGAGTTTATAGGAATTCTCGGAATGAAGAAAGATACTTGAATGATAGCCAACGATCTGGGAGAATTGGTATAAACGTTTGGGGATGGATAAGTTATTATAGAATGGGCATTAGCTAGAGACTTGAAGGACGTTTTAATGCTAATCACTAATCATTATATAGAGATATTAGAGAACATAATGATGCCGTCGCGTCAGTAGAACAGTTATACCCAAACAATAATTTTATTTATCAGCAGGATAATTCTCCGATCATACAGCAAATATTTTAGACAGTGCGGTTTGAAAACAATAATATTTTAAGCATAAGTTTTGCCCTGTTCTCTCATTCCTCCGATTTGGACCCAATTGAAAATGTATGGGGCGGAATGAAATTATTTATTGGCGAAATTTTCGTGCACATAATGCAGAATAACTGTGGAGCATTTTTGTGGGCACAT
>CAXKVY010000960.1:0-20654 GCA_964058915.1 Tetropium fuscum | reverse complement strand
ATGGTTGAGTATTTAGTTTCCGCTTTGCAAAGTGTTCTTGAAGGGAAGGCTATAGGTAAATCTTTACCAACGGGGCCTTGTGATAGCACCGCGCCAATAGCAAAAGCACTTACATCAGTGGTGAGTATAAACGTTTCGTCGAAATTTGGGTATATTAGAACTGGGGTAGAAGTAAGGGCTTGTTTCAGTTCTTCGAAGGATTTTTTACATTCGGAATCAAATACAAAGGAAACATCTTTTTGTAATAGTTTGGTTAGTGATTTGGATAGTTTGGCAAAATTACTAATAAATCTTCGATAATAACCTGCCAGACCGAGAAAAGATTTAATCTCTTTTTGGTTGGTAGGTTGAGGAAAATTTTGGATACACGAAATTTTGTCTGGGTTTGGCTTTACTCCTTCTTTAGTAATAAGATGGCCTAGATAAGCGACTTCCTTACGGAGAAACTCGCACTTATCGGGCTGTATTTTCAAATTCGCATTTCTAAGGCGTTTAAACACTTCTGTGAGGCGAGATATGTGTTCGTGAACAGTGGGAGAGTATATGATGATGTCATCCATATACACCAAACATCTCTCGTTTTGAATTCCGAGAAGGATGTTGTCCATTACCCTTTGAAAGGTAGATGGAGCGTTCTTAAGGCCAAAGGGCATGCGTACAAATTCGTAGTGCCCATTGTCAACGCTGAAGGCGCTTTTCGCAATATCTTTTGGGTCTATCTCGATCTGATGAAACCCAGATGCTAGGTCCAATGTCGTAAAATATTGACACTTGCCTAACTGATCTAGAAGATCCGATATATTTGGTAACGGATATTTGTCTCCTACAGTCAACTCATTGAGTTTCCTGTAGTCCACAACCACGCGCCACTTCTGCTTACCAGAAGCATCGAGCTTCTTGGGGACAACCCATACTGGGGAGGACCAAGGAGAATTTGAAGGGCGTATGATGCTTTGTTCTAACATTTTAGATACCTGAGTTTTGACCTCCTCTTTGTGTATTTGAGGGTATCGGTATGACTTCGTAAATACCGGTCTCGCGTCGTTGGTATCAATTTGGTGTTTTATTTCATTGGTGAACGTGAGTTGGTCACCTTCAAGGTAGAAAATGTCAGAAAAATCTAAACAAATTTGGGTTATAAGTTCACTTTTTTCTTCGTTTAGATGGTCTAGACGAAGTTGGTTTTTAATTTCGTAATGTCTGTCCGGGGGAATTTGGAAATTTGTTTCGTTAATGTTATTTAGACAGAAATTTTGGATTGGTTCTAGTTTTATATCTGAGAATTTAATAGTTTTTGGTATAGCGTTTGTATTTACTACAGAGGTAAGAAATTCACCTTTGCTATTTATTTGCACTATTGCATTAGGGAGTCTTACTTTTTCTACTTCCGTAGCTAATAGTATAGCTTCGGTGTTGGTCAAATGACATTTGAATTTTGCAATTTGTTCCATGCGAGGTTCTATCGAGATTATGTTTGAAATATTACGGGAAACATTGCCTTTGGTTTGATTTGTGTGACTTTGCGTTTCTGCATTAATAGGCTGATCTGTGACTTTGTGAATGGCAATTGTTTTGAAATTAGTTATGAGTTTTTTATTTTTGATGTCTACAATACAGTTGTAGTGCTCTAAAAAATCAGAGCCAAGGAGTCCATCGAACTCTATGTCGAGATCACATACATAGATTTTAAATGGATCATTTTTATCAAATGGAATAAAAAAGGGCTTCGTTATTCGTAATTTTCTGATCAGTTATACCCTGGATCGTAACATTTTCGGGGCATCTATTCTTATAATTTTGACATATCTTTGGTTTAAATATAGACAATCCCGCGCCTGTGTCGATTAGTAATTTATGCGTATTGGTAGCGTCATAAATGTAAAATAAATTTTTAGACTTAACAGATAATAAAGGGCTTATAGAAATTGTTGTTCCGGGAAATTGAGATTCGGGTTGAAGCTGTCTAGCTTCATGTTGCCAAATTGGGTTTGCAATACCGTCATGTTGGGGTCTTTGGTCTTGTGATATGGTGGATTCGACGGAGCATGTGGGCCTAATTGAAAATCCTGGTTGTATACCGGGTTCGCATCGAAAGTTGGTTCGTCCACATAATAATTTTCAGAAGGACCATTAGCAGTATAATAGTCTTCGTTAGTATTTTCATAATCCGTGTTATTAGCAGGATAATAATTCGTATTTGCAGAGGCGTTATTTTCTGCATAATAACCGTCGTTATTTCCATAAAAATTATCAGGAGAATAATAATTTTGATTAGCATTTTCCGAAATTTCGGGTTCGTTGTTTTGGTTCAGGTGGAGTGTCTTTCTATTATAATTTGGTCTGAAGTAATTAGGATTCGGTTGAATCGTAGGGGGTCTCGGACTATTAAAATTAGGGTTCGGCGTAATTACCGGTGGTCTCTGTTGTTGTGAATTTTGTGAATTTCCTGTATTTTGGTTATAAAAATTGGGTCTTGAAAAATTTTGGTAGTTGCCGGAATTAAAATTTTGAGAACCTTGTTGTCTCTGGCGACATTCATTAAATACGTGTCCTGTACGTTTGCAGAACGAACATTGTTTTATAGGTAAAGGTAGATTTGGTCTACGTGTTGGGGTAGTAGCGTTATTGCTGCGATTAAATTTTTGAGTTTCAAAATAATTTAATTGGAGTTCTCTGCGAACTCTTGCTATTGCCGTGAGAATATCTGCAGGGTTACTTGCCCTAACAACATCCGCAATTTTTGGTTCTAAGCCCGTGAGTAGGGTATTCAATACCATACCTTCGGTTAGTTGTAATTGAGCCTGTTTTTGTGCATACGTTAATGGTTGCTTCTGAATTGAAGCGTGCATTTTAGCTTCATGAGTTTGTAAGCGTGCAATAAACGTAAGCGGAGATTCATTAGGAAGTTGTCGCATCCTTTGGAGATCTTGTATTAGTGAGGTTAAATCTCGGCTGTCTCCGAAATGACTTTCTAGAAGAGATTTTATTTCGTCCCATGTGTTTGGGTTTCTAGAGTTCACTAGTTCGGCTGCACGACCTCTTAGTTTATTTTTTAAATGAACAGTTAAAAGTACCTTCTGGTTGCCGACTGCCATGTCATAAGCAGTTCTACATGAATTTAAATATGTGTTTAAATTAATTTGGTTACCGTCATATTCAGAGATTATTGAGAAAATTTCAGTTAACTTATAAGGTTCAACCATGTCTGGTTCAACTGGATCTGGTTGTTGCTGTTGTTGATTAGCCATGTTTCTGGTGGTTACTGGCATAAACGATTTAAAACATGTACTTTACTTTGGAATTTTTAAAAATTTGACTCGGGAAAAGACAATATGAGGACAAAATGGATAAAATAGAACAATAGAAAATTGAACTGTTCTATTCACCGCAATATAAGCGAATGTGTTGCTTGTAATTGTTAAAACTAAATTTTTCACTTAAAAAACGGAATGATTCTTAAATGTACTTACAGTAGTTTCCACATTCCTCGTTGTAGCAAATGAAGACCGTTGTTCCACCAGGTGAGCTTCTGTTGCGTGTTCCTGATGTCTGCTGAAGAAATTCGTCTGCTAGCTGGGAAGTATGGACGTTGCGTTTGGCTTCTTGGAGCTTGTTCTTTTTTCTTGAAGGTTGAGGAACCACCACACTTAGTTAGGATGTCCGTGTTCTAAGCGTGTTTTAGCAAATCCTACCGACTGCGCCACTTTTATATTAGTAAATGATGATTTCACTTTTTAAAAACATTTATTAATTACAAAAATAAATTTAAAGTGATTGTTAATTGAATAATTTTATAGACGACTTGCTCTCAGCGAGTTATACTGACGTGTCTGAGGTATATTAACAAGTGTCTTTTAAGGCGTCTTTTACTTGTATTTATAAGGTCAGTAAAGCCAACGCAAGCATAAGCATTCTAAGAACTAAATGCAATGGTTGCGTTTCACATGGGAATGCTTTGTGATATTTGACCAAAGGAAGTTGTTATCGCTTTAGATAAGAAATATCAGATTACTTTTACTTATTATATTTATCACGTCTGGAATAACTAACGTAATATTGTAATATTCTAGCTATATAACATTATATATATATATATATATATATATATATATATATATATATATATATATATATATATATATATATATATATATATATATATATATATATATATATATATATATATATATATATATATATATATATATATATATATATATATATATATATATATATATATATATACATACATATATATATATATATATATATATATATATATATATATATATATATATATATATATATATATATATATATATATATATATATATATATATATATATATATATATATATATATATATATAATATTATTTCAGAATATACTGCCGATAATGAATGCGATTCGAGTAACCAAACTGACAACAATGAAGAATATAATAAAACTGAACTAATAATGAAACTGATGATAATTCGATTGGTGATGATTCAGATTTAGAATAGTTTTAATTTTGACGGTGCTGACATTTTCGATAAATTAATTTATATACCGCATTAAATAACAAAAGCTATTGAGAACAAAATATGGTTTGATTATATTTCATAATTTTTTAGTACTAATAACTAAAGTTAACTGATATATAATAAATATTTATGGATTTATTAGTATTTATTTACTACATGGCACAGTTTTGCTCTATAAGGGTATGTATTCAATAAAAGATACACGTTTTTATGAACAAAATTTGGTATGTACATTTTCATAATTATTGTATTCACAAAAGAACTAATATTTATTAATTAATTTATTAGTACTTACTCATTTACAATACATTGCACAATTATCCTCTATCAGAGTATAAATTAAATAGAATCATAATACAACATAATATCAACATTAATTTACATAATATTTGCAGCTAATTATACACGAAAATAAAAATTCCCTTAAGGTAGAGGTTAATACGATTAAACCTTTTTCGTCGGACTGGTAATATATGATCCACTATTTTTGTCGGACAGTGCTATATTTAATTCAAAAACGTATCTACAAATCTATCACATGTGATTTTTGTCCGAGTTTTGCAATTGCAATTTTGCATAATATAACCTGCCATAAGTGATATATTCAGGTTGTCGGACTGTAAAACCGAGGTTGAAAATTTGAAGGACAAGTCGTCTTTTCTAGGCAATTATGAGCAATTGCAATTGAAAATGAGGTGTTGTGCAATAACAAAACTGTACTGCGCTAGAGTGATATGTGGCAGAGGTCGGATTTGATAGGTCGGACCCTCTTTTCTTCTTTCTTCGGACAAAAAGAAATTGTCTTGGTGTGACGTACAATCTTTCAATTAAAATAAACAAATTGCGTTTTTTAATAAAAAAATCATAACCGCGCTAGAACGACATGTCTACACGTGCGGAAAAGCGCTCTTCTCATGCTCTGAAAATTTTACAAGAGGAAACTATATAAGCCGAATTTAATCCGTCAATAATTATAAACTAACGCGCCAATATAATTTAACAAATCAATTCAATTTCTAAGACGAATGTGGCTTTATATTTAACAAAAACATACCTACCTAAAACATATATATTTTCTTTGAATATAATATGATGACTTGGTGTTATTAAAATAAATGACGTAGAATTATACATAAGGATTCACGTTTGACGTTAAACCAACCCGACACTCATTAAGTACTTTGCGAAAGTTATATTGACATTCAATATCAGCCGGTTAGGTACATCACTGAACGCTTTATCTAAGCAAGTAATACTGAACTTTTAATACGTTGTTTTGCTCCCGGGAATAATAGCCGGCTTGATTAAGTTTGTTATTTATGTATACACAGGTGGAAATTTCCCCACATGTCCGGTAGCTTTTAGTCCATTAACTGCAACTGTATTTCCTCGACATTTCGAAACCACATACTACAATAATTTTATGGCACTAATAGATTATTTAATATTAATGAATCTTAAATTTTACGACCTTTTGCGTTACCATCATAATTGGCTATGTGGTTTTGGATCAGGTCTATTAAGTCTACCTTGCAAATCGATTACAAGAAGTTGGATTTGATGGATAATTTATACAGCCAGCCTCTGACTTTTTCGCAGCAGTTATTGGGATTCTTGAGCCTGGGAACTTTTTATCTAGCATAGGAATAGCATTTTTACCTAATTCCCGAAAATTTTACCTTTGTCGGCAAATATCAAAGGGTACTGCAGACCAGGTGTTAATTACAGGTCATAGCACGTTCCGCATCGCCAATATGAAAGTATGCCGTCGGACAGGTGTTAATTGTCGGTGTCAAGGTTGTTGATGGTAATGACAGGTCGCGAGGTCACATAATTTAAGAAAATTTGACATTTGTCAGTTTTAATTTATAGATCGAAGGTCAAACCTGCTTTAGCAACAAATTAAAATATCTTAGGCCAATCGAAATGCCATGTAGTTTATGGATAGTTACAATCTTTTATACAATAAATTTATTATTTCGAAATAAAAAATGTTTTCAACAAAAAAAACGAAACCGACATCTATTCTAAATAAGTCAAATAAATCTATTCTAAAAAACCGCACTAAAAAGTAAAAAATAATTACGTTATTCGTTATTACTTAGAATACAATCAAATTATTAGGGCAATAATATACAATTATTGTTATTTTTGGAGCCGGTGCCAGCCAAGGTTTACAAACGTGTAACGTCTATATCTATATATATATATATATATATATATATATATATATATATATATATATATATATATATATATATATATATATATGTATATATATATATATATATATATATATATATATATATATATATATATATATATATATATATATATATATGTATATATATATATATATATATATATATATATATATATATATATATATATATATATATATATATATATATATATATATATATATATATATATATATATATATATATATATATATATATATATATATATATATATATAAGCTTTGAAGTTCTTTCTTCAAAGATATTCTTCTCAATGAAGGTGAAAGAACTTGTACAACTTCTAAGTGGTTCGTTTCAAGCAATTTCAATTTTTTCAACACCATTTTGTTATAAACAACAATTGGCCGTTTAATTTATATACGGTTTCATTTATGTATTATACTTTATAACCCTTTTCCTCACCTATTATTTTTTAATACCGTAAAAATCCTCTGTAGTTTGGCCTACTATTGAAAATACATTACTAAAATTAAATCTGATTTCGCAACACATCTGAAGATCTGGAACATTATAAAACATTGAAAAATTGAAAATAGATGTTAATATATAAATTGTAGATAGTTCGGTATATGTAGGTACCTCGCTATAATACAAATATCCCTACATACCCATAAATATACAAAAAAATTACACTAACATATATTTAAAACCATTGTGATTGACAAAATGTTATAAAAGCTAACCATAATTTACAATTAGAAGATAAGGTGGCCGCGTGTTGCGTGTGCTGGTAGGCTATACCCCCGCACGGACACGGTTGCACCTCAACGGGAAAAAAATATTTAGCTCGGCTATTATAAACCCTCGTTTAGTGGATTGCGGCCTCGAAAGCCTTCATAAGTAATTCATATTTCTTTCAATAAACTCGACGAAACAACTTGGCTCGACCTGTTTCCTTCAACGATTCACTGACCTGTTGCGTTTATGTCTCCTCCGTATCTAATTTCTTCTCATCTAAGTCGGTTGTCGAATTAACGGTGTCCCAACCATCCATACAATATTTTCGTCACGTTTGGTATCTAAAGTTCTATTTTAATATCTTGGTATCTGTTTTGAGCTTGGCATATAAATTCTGATAGCAGATTAATGTTTGATTTATAGGTTATATTTATACGTCTGAGGTCTCCTAGATTTATGATAATACCGTGTTGTCAATTTAAAATATATCGTGTAGGGTCGACTTCTGTAGTTTCCATATATTTATATATAAAGTTACGCCATAAGTTACAAAAAACGCTTTCGAGGTATAATGCGTTTTTTTTAAAGAAACCATTTCTGTGAAAAGCAGCACTCACTAAGTAATTTCGTTGGACACAAAAATAAATATTAGTTTTATTTTTCTAGATATGTAATCGAAACATCCACAATATGGGAAAATACACTTAGTTAAGGATATAGTGTAATTCGATGGGAACAAAAAACAAAACAAAAAACCTAAATAAAATTTTTGGTTCGAGTTGCAGGTAATTTGTTATTAACAATGAAATTACTAAGTAAAGAAAACATATTAAAATCTCTTGAAAATACATTTTATGCGTTAAAGGAAAAATACATAATTTTTTTCCCTAGGAATGTTTTCCAAAAATGCACTGTTTATGAGTTAGAGGCCATTTTAAGTCCAAAAATGGCCAAAAGTCAACTTCAAAAATTGTTATATCGGCATCGTCTAACTTTTTTTAATGTTTTGGGCCGCAAAATGATCGCTAATACTTATACTTAGACACACTATTTTTTGTAATAAAGTAACTTTTCATTTTCATCCTGAAATTTATCATCTAAGTATCGCTTTTTTCTTGCTTGCTCAGAATATGGGAAATAAACAGGTGATGAAGAACTGATCTATTTTCTTTTTTGATATATTAAAACATTTTTAATAATATATTATTCATGAAGAGAAATAGTTTAACAGATTGTGTACGTGTTAAAGTTAAAAATTTTCATTTTTTATCTACTTTTTTCAAAGCTGTTTAATCGAAGACAGATATGCGTATATTTATAGTTAAATTTATATTTCAATGAGTTTATTTGATCATACTGAATATGGCTGAATATTACAAAATAATGTATTGATGTTTGAATGGGACTCAGCTATGGAACTTTGGCAGAAATTTATTTGTTCGTGCACCTTACAGTGATGAAGAAATTTTGATCTCGTTTTCACAAGATTTTAAATGTTCTGAAGGAACTCTGCAGTAGTTCAGTTAAATGTAAAAACCCAGAAATAATACATGGTGACACTGAAATATTCGACGAAAGTATAACTGAATATTAAATTGGTAATTTACTTATTATTATATGCTATTATAAAATAGTGCCTTACTTATTATCAAATCTGCATTGTTTAAATAAAATATTTCAATTGAAGTCATTTGCCAAAATTAACACATCAGTTCTTCAATCAAATTTCAGTATGAAAGTGAAAAGTAGCTTCATTGCAAAAAATAGTATGTCTAAGTATAAGTATCAACGATCATTTAGCGACCCATTAAAAAGAGTCAAAATCATTTAGGGACCCAAGCATTAAAAAAGTTCATTATAAGACGAGATATGAATTTTTCAAATTGTCGTCATCCCGTACTTTGCAAATTTTACAGTGTAGTAGATGTTAAAATGAAGCCAAACGAACCATTTTTACCATTGTTGTAATAACTGATTTTAATTAAAAAATTGTCTGACATTGGCGCCTCCGGCAAAATATAAAAAATTACTGAAAGATATACATTCAACAATAAATCTCGGACCACAGTACAAAAACTAATCTTTTCCATAGCAGAAACTAAATCTAATCAACATATTTTTTAGTAAGAAAATTAAATTATGGTTTAAAAACTGAAAAACACGCTTTAGAAGGAAACTGAATTAAAAAGTAAAAAATATTGTTTAACTAAAGATTTTGTAAAAACGCGTGGCGTGCATGAGATCAATCAAATATTTATAACAATTGATATGCACCCCACGCTTCTTACAAAATGGTAACATTATTTTTTACTTTTTACTTTAGTTTCATATTAAAGCTTTTTTATTTTTTATAAAATATTATTTAATTTTTTTCACAATAAAATCTTTTGTTAATCACTTTATCCTTATTTTAAACTTACTAAAAATCATTTAATTACATTAAATTAAAATTGAGTTAAACATTATTTTTTACTTTTTAGTTCGGTTTCTCTTTAAGGCGTGTTTTTTTAACGTGTTCTTTGTCATTTTATATTATTTGGTTATGAATATTTATTTAATTTTTTACTTAATTTTTTATTTTAATTAAATTTTCTTTTGTTGTCTAAGCTATTTATTAGTAATTAAAACATATTATTTATTGTTGTTATTGTACAAATTGAATTTTTGTGATAAAGACAAACAATAGGTCTGTCTACTAAGTAAATTCTATATATTTTCATTTAAATTATTTAATATTATTATTATAATTATAGCTATTCAATAAATGTGTAACTATCACATAATATTGATCTTACAAACCTGTGGTACACTGTGAACTAAAATACAGTACGGTTTTTCCATTTCATGTATGGATACTGTCATGTTGGTAAAATTAATTTAACAATTATTTCTACTCAAAAAAAAAAAATCAAAAACATACCTGTTTATTTAATATTGATTTTATTCCGCCATAAAGCTTTAGTATGATATAATTTTATCAGTCTAATATCCACTTTGTAATGAAAATTAACTTTACCCTGGATTATGTTGACCAGTAGTTAACTTTTGTAATGTTAATATTGAACTTTTCTAGAATGATCGATAGGCAATTATAAATCTGTTTTAAGCGAAATTAAACTTCAATATTGACAGTGATTGAATGTTGGAAATGCCGCACGTGCGATTGTATTTTATTTATCTTCATAAGATATAATACTTCACGTTTCAGAACGTCTTGATACCAAGATACTATGAGATGCGGTTTGCGATTTGTTAAAACTTATTACTTCTCATCTGCATGTGATTATATTTCTATTCATAAATAATTATCAGAGATATATTTCGGACGCTACATGTTCTGCACATTATTTCTGACAGTAGGAGTTCAGCCCACGTACTTTCGATTAGGGTAAATCTTCAGGACTTCCTCTTGACGGCTAGTAATACCGTGGTTTATAATTGGCATATGTTCACTGTAATCTCCTTTAATCTGCGTTTGCTCCTCTTCGATCGGCCTAGTTGTCCTAATAATGGCAGGGATTATACCAATGTTAAGTTTTACCTAGGACATTATCGTCGAAGTCTCAATAAACTGCCTGTTTAGCTGATTTACCTAAATATATTAATTAGGCCAGTCATTTAATACACTCTAGTTCTCAAAAAAATCGCTAATTCTGATTTATTTGATATTTTCTTGATATTTCTGTTGATAATGTTGTTTTTTGTTAATATTTCCTCACAAGTGAATTGGAAAAGGCAGTTTATTTCCATGGCCCACTAGGTCATTTGCACCACTTAATTTTCAGAGCTATGAAAAACATTTTAAGACCAAAGTTACTCAAAATTTAAAGAACATTACCAATAACATATTTTCAGTATGCCTCATCATAGCAAATTAAGGAGATATTTAATTTTTCTAATTTAACTTTACTGTAACGCCCTATAGCGGTGATGTTACACAAACTGGAAAGTACATTTCAGCGATTTCTCTGGTCCACTTCTTCTATAGATTTTCTTAACCAACATTCTATATTATACAGTTCCTCAGATATGGCCAGCGTCCTCTGTTAATGACTCACCGGATACATCAATGATTTTCCTAGATACTATGACTAAATACCTATTATAATATCTGTGAGTAATTAAAATATTCATTTGATATACATATTTACATTACTAGGTAGTTTACATAACTTTTAAGATTAACTTATATCCTTTTATATCATCAAATTCTTTAAATACATCAAGCAGAACTTGAAAAATCAAATAATTATAAAATAAAAAATATTGGCTAATTTATATAAGCTCAAAATGATAAAACTACGTATATTCTAATAAATTACAGTCCCTAGAGAAGCCCTCACAGCTGATGTGAAGCCACACAATGAAACAATAGGCAGTTATAGTACAAGTAGATGTTTCAGTTGCACACAGTAGGGGATGGAGGATTTAATTCTTTATACACATTAGGCCAGATTCCATAAATATTATCCACATATATGAATAAAACTTATCACTTGTACCTAGTCTTTTTAAAAAGTACCTCTAAATTTCCTATAAAAATTAGTTACTGTTGGAGATGGTCCCTGGCCATACCAATATCTTGATGATACAATTCATCTATTTTTTGAAAATATGTAGTTTTTAGATACGATTAAATATCTTAATCACTTTTTGAAATGTCAGTCAGTATATGGATAGATCCAAAAATTGTCGATCGGCCTATTCAATATAATGTGGAAGGGAATGTCTCCAGTGTGTATGTGAATGTGATATAAATGTTACAATAATAATTATAAACCGCCTTATAGCAGAAATTCCAGCAGAACGTACACATTTACTTACAAATGTTCTTCTTAAATGGGAATTACCCCATTCGATTGTCTCGGTTTCAACAAAACCACGGAGATTGCCGCTGTCGTCTAATAATTTACTTTTATTATATCCATTGGGCCACACCAGCGAGAAACCGGAAATAAACTGAAACGTGAAAGACAAGCATTGGAGACCAGAGTTTGAAATTAATCAATTTGTATAATTAAGAATTTATTGACAAGAATTCTCTGCGATCGGCTAATTGACATCAATTATTCAATAATCAAGTTATCGCGGGAATCAAAAAGGCCAATACCAACTGGTTAGTACCGAAACACTGCATAAACCTCATTTGAATTGAAGCCATTGTGGCGAACGTAATACGTTGTTTGTATTATATATTGGGTCATAAATAAATTATGTACCCACATTCGGTTCTAATTCTGTGAAAGTGAATATAATTTAAACTACTTTTGGTACGCAGTGAATTAAAAACAGTGCTGTTATGAGAACATATTTTATATACTTTCGGTGAGGATACGTTTAGAGAAAAATATTAACGATGAACTGTGATCTGCATATCAAAACGTTATATGAAAATTACGTGACACTATAATAATACATCTTCAGGTGAGTTTATAAATAAGTAATGTGGAAATCAAGCTTGTACTCTCTACAAGGTGCACTAAAATTATCTGAAATAATGAACTATGTTATAAATATACTATGAATACTGGATAGGGCTGGAACCTTTGATGTAACTGTAACACTCGGAGTAGTTTCCACAAACACCAAAACACTTTCACTTCGCTCGACGCGCGTTGCGCTAACCAAGTTGGCATCATCCGGAGACGATTAAAACTAATCTTAAATTACAAAATCTACCATATTTATACTATTTTTCCGGTGACGTCACTAATGATATCACCGTGAAATTTACGCGTGACTAATCACGCTTCAATGATCGGTTGCTAAGCAACGCGTAAAGCGGGCTACGGTATGATATCACCGTGAAATTTACGCGTGACTAATCACGCTTCAATCATCGGTTGCTAAGCAACGGGTAAAGCGGGCTATACGGGATAGGTCCCTTGTCGCTATTCATAATACTATTACACTTTACAATTTCTATGCTCTCAAATGCATCCAACTGTTTATTATTGGTCACATTTCTAACTAATCTTAAATTACTAATATCTATTCTATGATTGTTGTCAAAAGCATGTTGTGCAACACTAGACTTATCTGTTCTTCCATATTTTAGATGAGCCATATGTTCTTTAAATCTGGTGTTAATTGACCGTCTCGTTTGTCCAATATATTTTCGATCACAATCATTACAACTAATTTCGTAAATCCCAGACCTTTCATTTGGAACAATTTTATCCTTTGGATTGTCTAAAATTACAAATTACAAATTACAACAACTTTTAGACAATCCAAAGGATAAAATTGTTCCAAATGAAAGGTCTGGGATTTACGAAATTAGTTTTAAAGATTGTGATCGAAAATATATTGGACAAACGAGACGGTCAATTAACACCAGATTTAAAGAACATATGGCTCATCTAAAATATGGAAGAACAGATAAGTCTAGTGTTGCACAACATGCTTTTGACAACAATCATAGAATAGATATTAGTAATTTAAGATTAGTTAGAAATGTGACCAATAATAGACAGTTGGATGCATTTGAGAGCATAGAAATTGTAAAGTGTAATAGTAGTATGAATAGCGACAAGGGACCTATCCCGTATAGCCCGCTTTACGCGTTGCTTAGCAACCGATGATTGAAGCGTGATTAGTCACGCGTAAATTTCACGGTGATATCATACCGTAGCCCGCTTTACGCGTTGCTTAGCAACCGATCATTGAAGCGTGATTAGTCACGCGTAAATTTCACGGTGATATCATTAGTGACGTCACCGGAAAAATAGTATAAATATGGTAGATTTTGTAATTTAGGATTAGTTTTAATCATCTCCGGATGATGCCAACTTGGTTGGCGAAACGCACGTCGAGCGAAGTGAAAGTGTTTTGGTGTTTGTGGAAACTACTCCGAGTGATAGTATGAATAAATAAATGTACTATGAATAAATAAATTAACAAATGTTATAATATATATGAACTATTAATGTTTTTAAGTTATGTGTATAAGCCTCACTGTTGGGTGACAATTTGTAATAAATTGATAAGATTTGTGAGTGAAGTTATGCAGTGAAAGCACAGAGTATGAACACCTGACAAGTCTGCTATACTGTCACGATCTCGATACTACTGCTAAATTTCCCTAGGCGCCCTAGTTCTTTGAACATTTATTTATATTAAATATAAAAGTTCACTGCTGAGCTTAAGTCCTCTATAGTCCAGTAGGGTAGGTTCAACTAGGTTACTTGGAATATTGAAATTAATTTGCTGGCAAATGACTCTTGGTAAATCTTATGGAGACTGACATGTTTAAACGTTATTTAATGATATCAGGTTATTTTCCCACTCTTACATGAGAGTAATGATAACTCATAACTATAGAAACTTGGTTGTTTTATTAACAAAGAGAAGTAAATATGTCTATAAGACGGAAGTTTAACACAGTAAAGTAAATATGTCTATAAGACCGGAAGTTTAACACACAAAATGAAGTATGTGGTTACCAAAATTATCTAGAAAAGTAGCAGCATGCTTAAGTGCATACATGCAAATCATAAAACTCTGTGAGGAGTAATATTTTGAGTGAGCTTAATATTAAGACCTACGCCAAACTACGCAATCTTACAAATTAATTACATGGGCAGTGGGCCTCTCGAGCAATGAATTCTTACCACTAAAATTATTTTAAAATATTGTTACCTTGCTACGTTTATATATATAATCCTTTCAGTTATCGAAGCACCACAATATTATTCAAACCGAACTTTACTTTGTTTATTATTTATTTACACCAAACTCCTTCCATCTGTCGGAATCACCATCTATCGGAAGGACCTCGTACTACCAATTGGAAAACTGCTTATCCTCTAGTTCACGATGCTGCCATCTGTCGGAATCACCTTTACTATGGGTATTCGCTTCTATTGATTGTAGCTTTTAGGTAGGTATCAATTTAACAAGGAAAATTTGGATAAACTTTTATCCTCTGCTTACTTTATTTTCTCTGAACGATTCCCTCCACCTTTTCCTTCTTCGTACACTATTTTAGCCTCGTACACTCTCCCTGGGGACACCGTGCTTAGAATAACGTATTACCAAGTCAGAACACTATAAATCTTGGCTAATTTGCTTCTCCACTTGTTTACCCGTTGATAACTGAATAGTGTAGCACAAATTTTCTTATTTAACTATTGTTTAACTTTTTATAATTTATAAATTTTACATACACATAAGCGTAGCTGCCGCTTGTAAAAGGACGCTATTGCAACTCTCTCTATTGTTACTCATTTCTACGGAAGTTTATCAATTTGAAACAATCGAAGTTCCTTGACAACGAGTGTTATGTTATGTTATTCTCACATAATGTGACCAATCATATTGCAGCTAATTATTTAATTTATTTAGTTTACATTAAATATTGAAGAATTTTGGTTCAAACTTTTGGTTTAATTTTCCATTCTACATAGAATTCACACATCATATTCACTTTCCGCAACTCAGTTTCAATGTTCACAATACAGTGACCTGTACCCATCTGTACCTCAAACGTTTTGCTTCAGGATTATTAACCATTAATACCATAAGGTTTGTTAGGATTGTAAGTTGAATATAGAATTTTGCGCGGATAAATGACTTTAATATTATTCTATTTACATACTGGCCAATCAGATGAGTTCTCGTACATCGTCTGTGCGATGTGTAGAGATGCTTGCGCTCGCAACTGATACTAGAGTTGGGACTTTATATATTGAATCTCAGTACACGTATTAATTTATAATTTAACGTGTTTATTGTATTTTAACTCTGTATTTCGGCTCTTCGGGATAACGAATATTTCATTATTCATACAATATAATAACAATCAATGACTGCAAAAGTATTCAATTAACAATTAATATGCCAAATAAAATGAAAATTAGGATTACTGCAATACATATACCACCATCTCAATAAAATTTTATAAATAGTCTGAGGGAATATCTTGAAGAAACAAAAAAAATACATATAGTAAATATGTATTTACATGCATATAGTAAATACATATAGTAATATGCAAATAAAATAAAATAATTAATATAGTTATATAATCACCTAATAAAGAAGACATGGATGCACAAACTATATTAAATACATTAATTACGATCAATTGAGAAAATAAATAAAAGAGCACGATTGGACTGCAATAATACAGAAAATTTAAATGATGCTACATCAACGCTTATAGCGCCAATTAAGGAACTTTTAAATAAAAATTCTAAATACATGAAAGAAAGAAGACAAAACAGGAAAAAAAGCCGTAACTGACGGGTTAGTAAAATCTATAAACAAAAAGAGCGCGTTATATAAAAAAGCAGATAAGAGATTCTACAAACTTACAATCATAACTCGAATATACTAATTACCGTAATTATCTAAATCATCTAATTGCTATAACGAAATTTAATTACTACAAGAAACGAATCGAATATAATGAGGACAGCTCAAAGCAATTATTGAAAACAATAAATAGTATACAATCAAAAAAAGAAACACGTGTAATAAAGCAAATAAAAATTAGTTATATAACAGATGATAAATTAACAATCTCTAATACTTTTTATACGGAGATGAAAACTTATATAAATAACCATATAAAATAACCAAACCTACTACCCTAACAACCCAATCACAGCTCACTTCCGAATCCATATATCTACTGCCAACAGATGATAAAGAAATTATCACCACCATCAAATCCTTAAAATCTCATAAAGCATCAGGCATAGATTTAATATCAAGTGAAACCCTTAAAGAAATATATACAGAAATATCTCAACTCTTAACTTATTTAATTAATAAAATATTATGTACTGGTATTAGTCCATGTGAATTTAAAATAGCTGTTGTTAAACCAGTATTCAAAAAGGGCGAGAAAAACAATATATCTAATTACAGACCTATCTTTGATAAGTTAGCTAAGATATTTGAGAAAATTATTAAGGCTCGATTAACAACAGAGGATGCTATTTCTTGTTTAACAGAAAAAAATTATAAAAACATGGAGGAAGGAAGGCCTGCCCTTTGTGTGTTCCTAGATCTTGCGAAGGCATTTGACACGTATGCCATCAACAGTTACTAGAAGCTTTGCAAGATATGGGAATAAGAGGAGTGCCAAATGATTTAATTTAAAAATATTTAACAGACAGAAAACAGCTAGTACAAATAGGTTCAGTACTGATCTCAAGGAAATATTGAAAATTGGGTACCGCAAGGAACAGTACTTGGACCCATATTGTTCACAGTCTATCTTAATAGTATTCTTACCGCTAAAAGCTCCGGAGTAATAAAAAGCTTTGCAGATGACACGGGGATATTCTACAATGCTAATACCTGTAATGAGTTAAAAAGTAAAGTATATCTGATAGATCTGAAAGTAAAGTATATCTGAGTCTGATATGGCTACAATAATTGATTATTTTGGTAATAAAAAACTAACCATAAATTGCGACAAAACTAAATTTTTGCCCTTCTCTTGTTATAAGAATAACTTTCCTAACTATAGCTCTCTAGAAATAGCAACGGGTACCCAGACAACTTATATAGACTCTGTAGATAACATTAAGTACTTGGGAGTTATATCTGATAGTAATTTAATATGGGACACTCACACAAAAAGTATAGCACAAACTCAACGGTATCTGATATATGTATAAGTATTTCAAAACAATTTCTAGAGATAAAACAACTAAAAATACTGTATCATGCTTTAGTTCATTCGCGCGTACACTATGGAATATTAGGATGGGTGGTCATATTTGTTTTGTGAAAAGTAATCTTGGGTTTGTAGAATTTCATTACATAGATAAATAAGCAAACAGACGAATAATGAGGAAGACACACTTACCAGTTGTATATCTGGACATGTTCTTTCACCTTCATTGAGGATCTTCAGAGTGATGTACGATTTATTCATCAAATCGTACATCAAAATGCAAAATTTTTCAATGCAAATTGTACGTATTTTGCTACTGGTAAGAGG
The DNA here is from genome assembly GCA_964058915.1 of Tetropium fuscum. Taxonomy (NCBI): domain Eukaryota; kingdom Metazoa; phylum Arthropoda; class Insecta; order Coleoptera; family Cerambycidae; genus Tetropium; species Tetropium fuscum. The sequence continues at coordinate 2,229 of CAXKVY010000960.1, read as the reverse complement.
GTAAGTAATAAGGCAAACAATATAGACTAACTAAGACAATGTTAGAAACGAAATGTGATATGTACGAGGATAAGGCTTCATTTACCGGTTTTTTCCCAAATTTCATTAGCCTCTTTAGGCCGTTTGTTCCGTCCCCCAGAGATTTGGTACTCAATCAAGCCATTTTTGAGTATACTACACACACTGTGCGCTATATAACTTAATAGATGGGATAGATAAATCCCAATTTGATTTCTATAACGTTTGATATCAGTCTCTATCTATTCATTTTATTACTCACTGCAACGTATGGGTCACGGTATAATATCGATAAAGAGAAAAAAACGAATTGAAATATAAAACTCTTACTTTCCTAGACTCCAAATACCTAGAGAGAGCAAGTTCTGGAGAAAAGCTTAACGACATTTAGAAGGCATACATTTTATTTCTTTTGGTACATTTATGACATTTATTTTCGGACATCATTTTTTTTACCAAATGTGTTTCTCTGATATATTTTGTGCCCTTGACATATTTTATATTACACTTTATATAAATCAGTGAAATTTAGGAGAATATCCGTCTTGCTTACACGAAAGATATAGTTCTCCTGAGTGATGAAGTCAGCTAATTAAACGACCTTGACAACTCTAGCATTTCTACACTTTCAGAAAATAATTTCCCAAGTACCTCTCTACTGGAGCCGTTCCGGCCTATTCAATTAACTTTATTCTTTGCTTTTAGCAAAAGAGCTATTACTCAGCCGAGGGCGGTGAATTACGAGGTCCCTTACCTAGTAGGCTTTTAAAGATGTAGTAATAAGGGGTAGTTCTTTCCGGCAGCCTGTTGATTTTTCTGTTCCGGGAAGTATTTCCAAATTAACGGGAATTAAAACAGGAACAAGGGCGCCTTTCGAGAAAGTGATTCCAACCAATTGCTTTAATAAATCAGATACGTTCCTTGACATCGGCACTTTGTTAAACTAACAACTGTAGTGTAATTATCTGTAAGATAAACACTGCAATTAATGGGCTCTTTAATAAAAACAACAATTTCAATGAACATTTAAGTACCTATTATACTTTTGACTCAGTCAAGCCATTAAAGTTCATAAAAAGTATAATCGAAAATGTACGAAAGTTTTCGGAAAATTTTCCAATGAAATGTACTTAGTAAATAACGTCCCATCCTGGACGTCACAAGCTGGATATTTACAAATGAATTTCCAATCTATTTCATTCAATCCATTTATCGAGAACAAAGTATATCAACAAATTATCAGGCCATAAAAATGCGAAGAGAGTATATTTATAGACCATTTAACGAGACCCGTGTATAGCTTTATCGGAAAGTTTTTAAATTTTGGTGAGGATGTTCATTTGGGCTCACTATTGAATATATAAAAGGATCGAATAATTCAAGGTGAGCAAGCGCCGGCGCCGCCATCTTATAAAGAAAGTGTGTTTTATAGTTTTTTGTAAATATGAAATATCAACTTTACCAAAAAAAATTATTATCAAAAATGAAAAAGATTTAAATTTCCCACAGAAATGTATTGAATTGAATTGCTCTAAACGCGAGTAGTAGTATATAATCTAAACTTCTGCTTCAAAATGTTTGTTATTTTTGACGAACAACTGATGACGCAGATTGTTTCATCGTTAATACTGTTTTTGAAGCATCTTTTTCCGCTGAAAATAAAGTTATTGCTGGTGAAGCTGTTGACCTTCTTGTATTATTTGTATTATCACTTGCACTAGCTCCACCCTGAAATAAAATGTATTTGGTCACACCAGGAAATGGCAAAACAGAAGAAAAATACATTCGTCACAGGAATTGCAATAATCAGGACTTCTAATTTTACAGCATTCTTATTATACATTCCTTTAGTGTTTGTTACACGACTAGTAATATTCAACAAAATAAAAGTCATGTGTATCAAACTATTTCAAAAATGGAAAGAGTTGCATGGCATCGCAGATATTTTCAAAGAATGCGACTCTTCGCCAGACGCAACTGTTCGAACTGGGGAGCATTTTTTTCTTTCCTTCTATGGCGCTCGCCTAACATATTTTTTGAACAAACATAGATTTAATTGTTTCACAATATCCGTTACAATAATTAAACGAGACACTTCTGCAGTACCACCAACAAAAGGAGCTGCCAAGCAACATTCTTGTCTGGTGTACCAGCAAGTTGAAAAATGCCAAAGGAATGAATCATCCCCTAAAGATTGGGGTTGGAGATATA
>CAXKVY010000959.1:10000-33672 GCA_964058915.1 Tetropium fuscum | reverse complement strand
AGTTCACATGAACAACGTGTTCAGTTTTTCCATGCTGGGTAAGTCAAATATAAAGACACAATTGAACTCGCTTTATCGGATCGCTCTCATTAAACATAATAACACTCGGAGTAGTTTCCACAAACACCAAAACACTTTCATTTCGCTCGACGCGCGTTTCGCCAACCAAGTTGGCATCATCCGGAGACGATTAAAACTAATCTTAAATTACAAAATCTACCATATTTATACTATTTTCATGGTGACGTCACTAATGATATCACCGTGAAATTTACGCGTGACTAATCACGCTTCAATGATCGGTTGCTAAGTAACGCGTAAAGCGGGCTACGGTATGATATCACCGTGAAATTTATGCGTGACTAATCACGGTTCAATCATCGGTTGCTAAGCAACGCGTAAAGCGGGCTATACGGTATAGGTCCCTTGTCGCTATTCATACTACTATTACATTTTACAATTTCTATGCTCTCAAATGCATCCAACTGTCTATTATTGGTCACATTTCTAACTAATCTTAAATTACTAATATCTATTCTATGATTGTTGTCAAAAGCATGTTGTGCAACACTAGACTTATCTGTTCTTCCATATTTTAGATGAGCCATATGCTCTTTAAATCTGGTGTTAATTGATCGCCTCGTTTGTCCAACATATTTTCGATCACAATCATTACAACTAATTTCGTAAATCTCAGACCTTTCATTTGGAACAATTTTATCCTTTCGATTGTCTAAAAGTTGTTGTAATTTGTTGCTCGACGAATGAATCGCTGTTATACCCACGTTTTTGAAAACCTTACTCAAACCACGAGTAAACCGGGGTTCGTATGGGATGGATACATATTTTGGAGCTTCTATATCCTTTTGAAAGGTCGTAGAATTACGAAGTGTGTCCTTAAATTTACGCTTCCTAATTAGTTTTTCAACTATATCTCTAGGATAACCATTACTCACAGCTATATCTTTAATTAATACTTTTTCTTTTTCAAACCTCTCATTACTGAGAGGGAAACTTAGTAAACGATGGACAAGAAAATTAAAACTTGCCATTTTATGTTGATAGCAGTGGTGAGAGTCATTAGGGATATATCTGATCGTACTGGTATCTTTTCTATATATATCAAATTCTAACCTATTGTCACTATTTTTAATTACTAATACGTCTAAAAATGGAAGTTTTCCATTATTTCCTAGTTCATATGTAAACTTTACAGAAGTGAAACGACTATTTAATTTGGAAATTAAGTTTTCTACATCCGCAATCTTAGTGTCAAACACGGCAAAAATGTCATCCACATACCTAAGCCAAATCCTAGGAAAATACTCGAATTCTTCTTTTGCTTCAGTTTCAAACCGACTCATGAAGACATTAGCAATGAAAGGCGATAAACAGTTACCCATTGCGGTTCCTTCATGTTGTTCATAGAACTTGTCATTGAAACGGAAGCAATTTTGTTTCATACAAAGTTTTGTAAGGTTTATATATTCTTCTATTACTTCTTTTCTATAGTTGTTTAATTCGAGTAAATCCTCAAGATAGTCCAAGGTCTGTGGAATTGGTACACTAGGAAATAATGAACAAACATCAAAGGATATCAAAATTTCACCCTCTTGCAATTGAAAATTCTTGACCGTATCAATGAAATCATTCGAATTTTTAACTGAAAAACTAGGCTGTGTAATGGGCAAACTTTCAAATTCCTTAGTCAACCATTTTGATAAGTGGTAAGTCGGAGATCCAATAGACGATACTATTGGACGCACCGACTTCCCTGGCTTATGAATTTTTGGTAGACAATACAATCTAGGTACAGTAGGGTTAGACACACGTAACCCATTTTTAACAGGTGGAGTAATAAGGTTGTTACATGATTTGAGGACATTTTTTATTTCAGTGGTCATTCTTGGTAAAGGGTTTCTAGTAAGTTCTTTATAAGGACCATTACTAATTAGGTTGTTTACCCGTTCATAATAGTCCTCTTTATCTAAAATAACAACCTTATTACCTTTATCTGCTTTTAAATAAAAACAGTCTTTTTCGCGCAATCTTTTGATAGTCTTTCTAGGATTCTTTGAGCATGACTTTCTATTTTCTACGTTATTAATTATATTTTTAGAAATTTGGTTCCTGCAAGCCACTCTGACGAGACCCTTGGATGAATCAGGCAGATATTGAATTGAACTTTCAATCCCTGCCACGACATCATCCAAAATCTTATCAGAAGAGGCTACAGCAAAGTTTAAACCCTTGTTTAGAAGGTCAAGTTCTTCTTTATCAAAAGAGTGTGACGAGTGATTTTCCACAATGTTAACGACCTTCCGTGGAACATTTTTTGGTACATTAGTAGTCAATTTTTTAAGTTTTTTATTATGTGAAGACATTTTTTTGATAAATTTCGCGTTGATTGATAAAAACATGTTCCTCTGAAATTCGCACCATTATTCATAATCTAAATTATTTAACTTAAAAGTAAGCTTCTTGTAAAGATCATATGCTTGTATTTCAAGCATACTCCGTTTACTGTACATATAATTGATTTCTAAATCCAGCCATTTTTGTTTTGCAAATAAAGCAACCTTATTTGAAATATTCGAACAATTTGGAATTTTAACTTGAATGAAACTCGGAAAAACAGAATGACGTTTACAGGATTTTAGAAACCAAATATCAGAACCTATTAACCTAATTTTAGTACTATACTTGCGATAGAGATTCAGTTCCGTTGACCGTGAAGTCATCTTACTACTGGATAGGGCTGGAACCTTTGATGTGACTGTAACACTCGGAGTAGTTTCCACAAACACCAAAACACTTTCACTTCGCTCGACGCGCGTTTCGCCAACCAAGTTGGCATCATCCGGAGACGATTAAAACTAATCTTAAACTACAAAATCTACCATATTTATACTATTTTCATGGTGACGTCACTAATGATATCACCGTGAAATTTACGCGTGACTAATCACGCTTCAATGATCGGTTGCTAAGTAACGCGTAAAGCGGGCTATACGGTATAGGTCCCCTGTCGCTATTCATACTACTATTACATTTTACAATTTATATGCTCTCAAATGCATCCAACTGTCTATTATTGGTCACATTTCTAACTAATCTTAAATTACTAATATCTATTCTATGATTGTTGTCAAAAGCATGTTGTGCAACACTAGACTTATCTGTTCTTCCATATTTTAGATGAGCCATATGCTCTTTAAATCTGGTGTTAATTGATCGTCTCGTTTGTCCAACATATTTTCGATCACAATCATTACAACTAATTTCGTAAATCCCAGACCTTTCATTTGGAACAATTTTATCCTTTGGATTGTCTAAAAGTTGTTGTAATTTGTTGCTCGACGAATGAATCGCTGTTATACCCACGTTTTTGAAAACCTTACTCAAACCGCGATTAAACCGGGGTTCGTACGGGATGGATACATATTTTGGAGCCTCTATATCCTTTTGAAAGGTCGTAGAATTACGAAGTGTGTCCTTAAATTTACGCTTCCTAATTAGTTTTTCAACTATATCTCTAGGATAATCCTAGGATTTTCCTAGGATTTGGCTTAGGTATGTGGATGACATTGTTGCCGTGTTTGACACTAAGATTGCGGATGTAGAAAACTTCATTTCCAAATTAAATAGTCGTTTCACTTCTGTAAAGTTGACATATGAACTAGGAAATAATGGAAAACTTCCATTTTTAGACGTATTAGTAATAAAAAATAGTGACAATAGGTTAGAATTTGATATATATAGAAAAAATACCAGTACGATCAGATATATCCCTAATGACTCTCACCACTGCTATCAACATAAAATGGCAAGTTTTAATTTTCTTGTCCATCGTTTACTAAGTTTCCCTCTCAGTAATGAGAGGTTTGAAAAAGAAAAAGTATTAATTAAAGATATAGCTGTGAGTAATGGTTATCCTAGAGATATAGTAGAAAAACTAATTAGGAAGCGTAAATTTAAGGACACACTTCGTAATTCTACGACCTTTCAAAAGGATATAGAGGCTCCAAAATATGTATCCATCCCGTACGAACCCCGGTTTACTCGTGGTTTGAGTAAGGTTTTCAAAAACGTGGGTATAACAGCGATTCATTCGTCGAGCAACAAATTACAACAACTTTTAGACAATCCAAAGGATAAAATTGTTCCAAATGAAAGGTCTGGGATTTACGAAATTAGTTGTAATGATTGTGATCGAAAATATGTTGGACAAACGAGACGATCAATTAACACCAGATTTAAAGAGCATATGGCTCATCTAAAATATGGAAGAACAGATAAGTCTAGTGTTGCACAACATGCTTTTGACAACAATCATAGAATAGATATTAGTAATTTAAGATTAGTTAGAAATGTGACCAATAATAGACAGTTGGATGCATTTGAGAGCATAGAAATTGTAAAATGTAATAGTAGTATGAATAGCGACAAGGGACCTATACCGTATAGCCCGCTTTACGCGTTGCTTAGCAACCGATGATTGAACCGTGATTAGTCACGCATAAATTTCACGGTGATATCATACCGTAGCCCGCTTTACGCGTTACTTAGCAACCGATCATTGAAGCGTGATTAGTCACGCGTAAATTTCACGGTGATATCATTAGTGACGTCACCATGAAAATAGTATAAATATGGTAGATTTTGTAGTTTAAGATTAGTTTTAATCGTCTCCGGATGATGCCAACTTGGTTGGCGAAACGCGCGTCGAGCGAAGTGAAAGTGTTTTGGTGTTTGTGGAAACTACTCCGAGTGTTACAGTTACATCAAAGGTTCCAGCCCTATCCAGTATTAAACATAATAATGAAGTGGATAAGAATAGATATGTTTTAAACCAAATCATTAACTGTATACAATTTGGTGCGTTTGAATTAGCATTAAGGGGTCACGATGAAAAGGAAGGTTCAGTAAATAGGGACATATTTAAGGAACTGGTAAATTTTAGCGCCGAATTGGATAAGGACTTAAAAAACATAATCAAAGCTCGAGTGTTTTTAAGGGTATCTCAAAGACAATCCAAAATGAACTTCTTGAGAGCATGTTAGAAATTTATCATGAGGAAGTTAAGAAACAAATAGAAAATTCCCCTTTTGTTGCAGTCAGTGTCGACGAAACGACGGACGTAGCTTGCGAATTTCAGTTGGTTGTAGTTTTTAGATATTTATGTAAAGGGCGACCCGTTGAGAGATTTTGGAGGTTTTACATGCTCGACGGACACGACGTCAAATCACTTGCTGAATGCATCTTAAATGTTTTAAATCCCTTATTAAAAAACAAGAGGATTGGCGGATTGAATGGCGTACAAGCAATAATTAACGAAACATACCTAGCAAATTTCGTAAACTGCTATGCACATCAGATGAATTTAATTATGACAAGTGCATGTTCTATCAATAAGCAGGCTAGGGTTTTTTCCAACTTATCTGGCTTCTGCTCCTTTTTTTCTGTTTCTTCCCAAAGAAGAAAAATTTTAGATGAAGTGGTTAGTCGCAGATTACCAAGATCATCCCAAACTCGATGGAATTTTCACTCCAGAGGTATTCACATTGTTTATGAAAACCGAACTGATCTTATTACTGTTATGGACGTCATAAAAGATATTTCACGAGATTCATCATCTGTTAATCAAGTCAATGAGTACAAATTAAAGCTGCAAGATAAGCATTTTGTATTTTGGTTATCCCTTTTTCATAAAATAATGCCATATGTAGAAATCGTTTTTAATCAGTTACAACCAGGGTTGGAATAAGTCATGAATTTTATAAAAAAGTCCGACTTTTTGAATTAATTCGGACTTTTTTGAATTAATTCACTTAAAAAAATTAAATTTTATTTGCTTACTAAAACAAAATAAAAGAAGCAATAAAAACTGAGCTGTTATTTTCTTCTTGAAGCATACAGAACAAAACATTAAATTTTTGCAAAACAAACGAACTATTGATTAAATAAATAATAAAAACATAGACAACATATTTACTTATTAAGAAACTTCATTAGAAAAGTTAGTTTTCCGGCTTTTTCCACTCCTAGTCTGTTGCGTAGATCCGATTGTACCCATCCGAAGGATGAAAATATTCATTCCACACCTGCGGATGAAGCTACTGCTGTCATGAGTTGTTTAATGCTACTTTGCGCTGCAGAATCTACCTCTGTTAGTGAAAATGTTGACATCCACCGTTCAGTATTTGTCATGTTTGAAATAACAGTCTTGCATCAGGACCTTGTTATAAAGGGACAACTTTCCATGGAATCATAACAATACCGGTAACAGGTTTGGAAACTCTGAAGCTGCACATTCCGAAGCCATTTGCTTTTCCTCTTCGGTTAAACTTACATTTTCCTTAATATTTGTTGGACTTGGCATGTGCGCAATACAGTGGTACCTACCAACAGCTTGTGTATAGCAAGAAATAACTTTTTTTCTCAGCTTCCGCTATCTAGACCCTCATTTATATCGTTTATTAATTTCTTCCAAATAACAACAGATCTAGCGATTGTGCAGTTCTCTATTTGCATTAAATCCAGTGCGCACGATATAGGTTTTAGTCGAGCCATCAAATCTTCAGCATTACGTTTAATGGCTATGTTAGAGACCAACTTATTTATCTCATTATCAATATTATTGCGATGTTCTTCGCAAATTTTGACGAGTGTATACCAGTTTTTCAAATGTGCCTAAGTGAGTCGCATGCGCTGTTCCAGCGTACCTCAATTGGCAATGGAAGTGATGATCCACCTTCGGAGGAAAATACGGCTTTTGCTAAATGGTTATTTCTAAAATACTTTATGATCCGCACTATATAGTTCATAACCCCTTCAACATTTAAATCCTTGGCTAGTAGATTTAATAAGTGGGCCGAACAGCCATATGTAATAACATTTACATCATCAGGAATTTTCTTGCATTTGCAGTCGCATTCTTGCCATATTAGCAGCATTGTCTGTTACTACACATGTACTACTACTATTCGGTTCCCGTTGCCTGTTGCCATAATGGCATCGAATATTTCAGTTTGAACGTTTGAAGTTGATATATAATGCAATTTGTACCCATTGGGAAACAGTTGAAATAATTCGTGACTTTTTAAAAAAAAAGTCATTTGAAATAATTCGCGAATTAAATCGTTGACTTAATTCATATGAATTAATTCGTGCCAACCCTGGTTACAACAAGTATGTACCGATTCTGTCAAAGTAAAAAATGATTTGAAGCCACAATTCAATCTATACGGGAGCAAATGGACAAATTTACAATTTATATGCTCTCAAATGCATCCAATTGTTTATTATTGGTCACATTTCTGACTAATCTTAAATTACTAATATCTATTCTATGATTGTTGTCAAAAGCATGTTGTGCAACACTAGACTTATCTGTTCTTCCATATTTTAGATGAGCCATATGCTCTTTAAATCTGATGTTAATTGATCGTCTCGTTTGTTCAACATATTTTCGATCACAATCATTACAACTAACTTCGTAAATCCCAGACCTTTCATTTGGAACAATTTTATCCTTTGGATTGTCTAAAAGTTGTTGTAATTTATTACTCGATGAATGAATCGCTGTTATACCCACGTTTTTGAAGACCTTATTCAAACCACGAGTAAACCGGGGTTCGTACGGGATGGATACATATTTTGGAGTCTCTATATCCTTTTGAAAGGATATATCCGTAGAATTGCGAAGTGTGTCCTTAAATTTACGCTTCCTAATTAGTTTTTCAACTATATCTCTCGGATAACCATTACTCACAGCTATATCTTTCATTAATACTTTTTCATTTTCAAACCTCTCATTACTGAGAGGGAAACTTAGTAAACGATCGACAATAAAATTAAAATTTGCCATTTTATGTTGATAGCAGTGGTGAGAGTCATTAGGGATATATCTGATCGTACTGGTATCTTTTCTATATATATCAAATTCTAACCTATTGTCACTATTTTTAATTACTAATACATCTAAAAATGGAAGTTTTCCATTATTTCCTAGTTCATATGTAAACTTTACAGAAGTGAAACGACTATTTAATTTGGAAATTAAGTTTTCTACATCCGCAATATTAGTGTCAAATACAGCAAACAATGTCATCCACATACCTCAGCCAAATCCTAGGAAAGTACTCGAATTCTTCTTTTGCCTCAGTTTCAAATCGACTCATGAAGACATCAGCAATGAATGGCGATAAACAGTTACCCATTGCGGTTCCTTCATGGTGTTCATAGAACTTGTCATTGAAACGGAAGCAATTTTGTTTCATACAAAGTTTTGTAAGGTTTATATATTCTTCTATTACTTCTTTTCTATAGTTGTTTAATTCGAGTAAATCCTCAAGATAGTCCAAGGTCTGTGGAATTGGTACATTCGGAAATAATGAACAAACATCAAAGAAAATCAAAATTTCACCCTCTTGCAATTGAATATTCTTGACCTTATCAATGAAATCATTCGAATTTTTAATTGATAAACTAGGCTGTGCAATGGGCAAACTTTCAAATTCCTTAGTCAACCATTTTGATAAGTGGTAAGTCGGAGATCCAATAGACGATACTATTGGACGCACCGACTTCCCTGGCTTATGAATTTTTGGTAGACAATATAATCGGTACAATGTTCCTCGGAGACCTTCCGAGGAACATTTTTTGTTACATTTTTTAATGTTTTAAATTTTTTATTTTGGGAAGACATTTTTTTGATAAATTTCGCGTTGATTGATAAAAACATGTTCCTCTGAAATTCGCACCATTGTTCATATTATAAATTATCAACAAAAATTTCTGCACAAAATAAAAAATTTAAAAAATTGACTACTAATGTAACAAAAAATGTTCCTCGGAAGGTCGTTAACATTGTGGAAAAACACTCGTCACACTCTTTTGATAAAGATGAACTTGACTTTCTAAACAAGGGTTTAAACTCTGCTGTAGCCCCTTCTGAAGAGATTTTGGATGATATCGTGGCAGGGATTGAAAGTTCAATTCAATATCTGCCTGATTCATCCAAGGGTCTCGTCAGAGTGGGTTGCAGGAACCAAATTTCTAACATTATAATGAATAACGTAGACAATAGAAAGTCATGCTCAAAGAATCCTAGAAAGATTATCAAAAAATTGCGCGAGAAAGACTGTTTTTATTTAACAGCAGATAAAGGTAATAAGGTTGTTATTTTAGATAAAGAGTAGTAATGGTCCTTATAAAGAACTTACTAGAAACCCTTTACCAAGAATGACCACTGAAATGAAAAATGTCCTCAAATCATGTAACAACCTTATTACTCTACCTGTTAAGAATAGGTTACGTGTATCTAACCCTACTGTACCTAGATTGTATTGTCTACCAAAAATTCATAAGCCAGGGAAGTCGGTGCGTCCAATAGTATTGTCTATTGGATCTTCGACTTACCACTTATCAAAATGGTTGACTAAGGAATTTGAAAGTTTGGCAATTGCACAGCCTAGTTTTTCAGTTAAAAATTCGAATGATTTCATTGATAAGGTCAAGAATATTCAATTGCAAGAGGGTGAAATTTTGATTTCCTTTGATGATTGTTCATTATTTCCGAGTGTACCAATTCCACAGACCTTGGACTATCTTGAGGATTTACTCGAATTAAACAACTATAGAAAAGAAGTAATAGAAGAATATATAAACCTTACAAAACTTTGTATGAAACAAAATTGCTTCCGTTTCAATGACAAGTTCTATGAACACCATGAAGGAACCGCAATGGGTAACTGTTTATCGCCATTCATTGCTGATGTCTTCATGAGTCGATTTGAAACTGAAGCAAAAGAAGAATTCGAGTACTTTCCTAGGATTTGGCTGAGGTATGTGGATGACATTTTTGCTGTGTTTGACACTAAGATTGCGGATGTAGAAAACTTCATTTCCAAATTAAATAGTCGTTTCACTTCTGTAAAGTTTACATATGAACTAGGAAATAATGGAAAACTTCCATTTTTAGATGTATTAGTAATTAAAAATAGTGACAATAGGTTAGAATTTGATATAATTATATAGAAAAGATTCCAATCAGATATATCCCTAATGACTCTCACGACTGCTATCAACATAAAATGGCAAGTTTTAATTTTCTTGTCCATCGTTTACTAAGTTTCCCTCTCAGTAATGAGAGGTTTGAAAAAGAAAAAATATTAATTAAAGATATAGCTGTGAGTAATGTTTATCCGAGAGATATAGTTGAAAAACTAATTAGGAAGCGTAAATTTAAGGACACACTTCGTAATTCTACGACCTTTCAAAAGGATATAGAGACTCCAAAATATGTTTCCATCCCGTACGAACCCCGGTTTACTCGTGGTTTGAGTAAGGTCTTCAAAAACGTGGGTATAACAGCGATTCATTCATCGAGTAATAAATTACAACAACTTTTAGACAATCCAAAGGATAAAATTGTTCCAAATGAAAGGTCTGGGATTTACGAAATTAGTTGTAATGATTGTGATATGTTGGACAAACGGTTGTGAATATGTTGGACAAACGAGACGATCAATTAACACCAGATTTAAAGAGCATATGGCTCATCTAAAATATGAAAGAACAGATAAGTCTAGTGTTGCACAACATGCTTTTGACAACAATCATAGATTTTTTTATCTGTAAAAATAAATGTGTGTTGAAAATCAAAACAATAATGCACCCTTAAAGCCGGTGGCCATGGTAATCATAAACTCAAATAATTATTCTTATGGAAGTCTATTTTTGTTCAAATGGATATTTTATTAAAATTCCTAGTGCCAGGAAAACGCGTAACCTTGAAAATTTTAAAACTTTTAGCACTTCATTATGTGTCTTTGCCAGTTTTTGCACTGCTTGCTTAATTTGGCACGAGCCGCCACTGTTATCATAACACTATGCTGCATGCTTTTAAACTTGAAGGGTTCCAGGTAATTAATGAATCGATGATCAAATTAAAAGTAGGTTTACTTTGCAATATATGCCGAATAAATCCGTGAAACGAGGCAATAAAGTTTGGCTTAGAGCAAATAGGTCTGGATACATATCTGAAGACATTATGCCAATAGCCTTTTCTTTTCCGGGGAAATATTCCACAGGAAAAGCGATATGACTTAGCATATCAAGAAGATATGCTTTTTGCAGCAATGCAGCTCAACCTCACAGGATTAGATGGGCTTGTAAAACTTGCACCGTAGGATAGTATTTATTTGACAACAAAAATTGTTTCATGGAATGGTTCCAGCAATTAGCCATGTCAGAAAATGGTTTATAATTTTTTGGAAAGGTTGACGTTGAATGTATTATCGTTGAAATAGATTTATCGTTGAATGTATTTCTGATACTCTTGTAAGCAATATTTCAATAAAAGCAATATTAAATATCTTCTCGAATTTATTCATGGCTGAAAGGGTTAAAGGAATTCAGACATAGGTTCCAAACCTGGGGGCAAGCCTCTAAGTAAATTTCTAAGCCTACATGGCTCGTTAGTAACCAGGGCTACTCAACTGCTGAGATTCATCAACAACTGCAACGTTGGCTTTGGGACTCGAAAAATAGCGGGACCTTACAAAGGATCGACATATCTATGCGACGAGGCGTAAAACCACGGCTAACACTAGTACAATACAACGCATGTTCTGAATTGTGATATACTTATGAGTTACCTCAGCCAGAATCCATCTTTATTAGTAATAACATATTAAAATTTACTTACATCCCCTACTTCTTGTTGTGTTTTCTTAGCTATCCTATATATATCCTCCTTATCAGCTAAATCACATTGAAAGGCGAATGCTTTACCACCTATTCCTTTAACTAATTCTAAAGTTTCTTCTAAGCCTGTAACAAAAAAGAAAATTGTTAGTACCATTGACGAATAATCATTACCTATTAAATCTAAATCAGTATGTAGTACCTACACAATGGTGATAAATTTGTAAAAATGCTAATAATTATTCTTTTCTTTCTATATGGAGGAAGTCAGTCTGATATTTTTTACTATAAATTTTACTGTAAATTTAGAACTTGTACCACTCTAAATATTAGTTGTACAAGTTCTTTCACCTTCATTGAGGATCTTCAGAGTGTTACGACCACTCTGATTTTGTCCCAAATTTGTTCAATGTTTAATAACTTTTAAACCAGCCTATCGATTTTGATATTTTTTTTGTTTGAAAGGGCGATTCTTGCGGATAACTATTTTGTAATTGGCTTTTCATAAAAAATGTATTTTTTAACATTACTGCCTTTAAAAACCGATTATGATTTTGACACGAAATTTGATTGTCGCTGTGGAGTGAAATTTTATTTGTACTGAATTCTTAGGTTGGTCACGGTGTTTACCATTCTTTTTTCAATATTATCTTTTTTGATCACCTCTCTAGCCCCTTCAGCAACGAAGATGCGACATTTCAGATGAAACGGTGTTATTAAGTTTGATATTCAACAAGGAGGTCGTGGAGCTGAAAATATCTAAAAAGTTCATCGTTTAAGAAATGTTTAGCGTTTTCGATTACGGACGCTGAAATAATTGTTACTTACAAGTAACGCCATTTTAGTAAAACGACTGTAATTATTAATGATTAAAACAATAAACTTAAAAAATAACTGAACAACAAACTAACTAACGATGAGTATTTCCTCCTCTGGCTGCTATAATAGCTTCCATATGCCTAGGCATGCTTTCAATCAAATTTGTGATAGTGATTTGAGGGATATTGTCCCATTCTTCTGTAAGAGCAATCCTCAATTCATTCAGATTCTCTGGGTTGCGTCTACTAACACGTTGTCCCAATTCATTCCATAAATGCTCAATGGGATTCATATCAGGGCTTTTAGCCCACCACGGTATACGATCAATTCCGACATCGTTTAAAAATTGTGTTATCATCACTGCGGTATGCGGTCGTGCATTATCTTGCATTAAGAGGAATTCTTCGCCAATGTAAGGTGCAAATGGGACCACATGGTCATTCAAGATCTCTATGTATCTAACTGCATTTAGAGATTGCCGTAGTGGAAACATAAATAATTCTGTACGGGCATCGCTGGTAATTTCACCCCATACCATTAGTGAACCACCGCCAAAACTCTCCCTTTCATTGAACATACCATCCTCGTATCTTTCCCCACGCCTTCTCCAGACCCTCCGACGCCCGTCTACCGATGTCAACATGAAGCTTGAGTCGTAAGTGAATAAAACTTGAGACCATTGCAACTCATTCCAAACAAGATGAATTCGAGCAAAATCCAAAGGAGCTACTCGATGTCGTCGAGGTAATCGCATTCCAATAGCAGGTCTTCTTGCGATAAAACCGAGATCCTGAATCTCCGACAAATTGTTCGATCTGACACAACTGTTCCTTTTGTGATCACAGCTGTTTGATAGGGATTCCTCGATATTTGCAGACCAATAAATCGATCGTCAATATTTTGCATAATCCTGGAACTACCCGAACCTGGACGTCAGCTGTATTGGCCCGTTTCTCGGTAGCGCTGGATCGCTCCTCGGACAGTTGTTTCTGGTAGACCAACAATACGAGCTGCATATCTTTGACTCCTTCTATCTTCTACCAAAGCCACAACTCTAGCTACTTGAATTGGACTAATTTGCACTGGCATTTTCTTTTAGAGCGTTAACTGAATTATTTTTTTTCACGAGAATTTCAACTGAATCTTTTGACGTTTCAGTGTTAACCGTTACCAGAGCCTCCTTGATAAATATCAAACTTAATAACACCGTTTCATCTAAAATGTCGCATCTTCGTTGCTGAAGTGGCTAGAGAGGTGATTCAAAAAAAAGAATATTGAAAAAAGAATGGTAAACACCGTGACCAACTTAAGAATTCAATACAAATAAAATTTCACTCCACAGCGACATTCATATTTCGTGTCAAAATCATAATCGGTTTTTAAAGGCTGTACATATTAAAAAATCATTTTTTATGAAAAGCCAGTCATCCGCAAGAATCGCCCTTTAAAAAAAAAAATTATCAAAATCGATAGGCTGGTTTAAAAGTTATGGAACATCAAATTTGGGACAAAATCTAGGTGCGCCAGGTGCGCTTTTATGTCCGATAGTCCGATATATATATATATATATATATATATATATATATATATATATATATATATATATATATATATATATATATATATATATATATATATATATATATATATATATATATATATATATATATATATATATATATATATATATATATATATATATATATATATATATATATATATATATATATATATATATATATATATATATATATATATATATATAAATATATATATATATATATATATATATATATATATATATATATATATATATATATATATATATATATATATATATATATATATATATATATATATATATATATATATATATATATATATATATATATATATATATATATATATATATATATATATATATATATATATATATATATATATATATATATATATATATATAAGAAGTTTCAGAAATAAAACAATTGGTGTTCAAAATTCTTGCATAAGAGAATACGTTAAAAGTGACTCAATAACGAGGTTTTTGTGGCAAACTCTTTCAGAGCACACCCAGCATCACGTGATGGCGTCTTTGCGTTCAGGTCAAGTGAAATTATGTTTGAAAACAGTATTTTTCTGTACAGAAACGTACGACGAAGAGGATAGAAAAAAACCTTATGCTAATCGTCGAGCAGTTTTTAATTTCCGTACCACTACGTTTACCAATTTCATTATCGTTCGTGGGCAAGAAAGTAATAATGAGTGGGAAAAGACGTAGGAAGACGTAAGAATCTACACTGTTGAGGATTTACACGCACCAGATGCAATATATCATGAGGAGTGATGCAAAAGAAGATGAAGGGATTTCAGAAGTACTAGAATAAATCCACGATTATATTTAAGGGAATGATAACTGGCAATTCTCTCTGGAGAAGTTGTTGGACGTTGGACAGGTTACGGGAGAATCACCACATGGGAAGACCATCAAAGAGAGGGGAAAAATATGGAGACCGAATGGTTTTCAGTACATTGCGCATCAGACAAACTCTCGTCCCCTTTCGTACTTTTGGTGATAAAATCTTGACTCATGGTACACTTTAAGATGTAAAGAAAAACATAAATAACGTGAGAGAATTGTACAAAAAGCTGCTGCGATTATCTTGGAAGACATTGAATCCATGGCTTACGACAACAGAGAAACCATTCCAGATACACCTTTGGACATAACATATTTGATTTAATTTTTAGGGATTTTATAATATATTCCTCAATTATTATTGTCCTTACCCTACGTTTTACAACAGTTTCCGACGTTTTGCAACTGTTTCTACCTTATTATACTTTTATTATTTATTATGCATGATATATTATGCATTTGCACAACATTTCATTGATACAGAAATTCTTCTACACGTATATACACTCAGAGGTACAAAATTCGATCCATCTTAAATTTACCAAAAATTCATTTGAAAATATTTTCCTAACTATAGGTTCGAGTTATATGATTTTTTTTTGAAATTGTAGGTTTGTTCGTGAGGAATGCAAGTGCTACTGAATTTCAGCTCAATTTTAAATTTTGACCATATACAAGGTGTACCAATTAAATTGGATTTTTGCAAAAAATTTTGGTACGTAACTTTAGCGTAGTGTCTTCTTAACAATTCATTTTTTAATTCATGTCAATATCTCTATTAATAGGGAAGATACGTTAATTAAAATAATGACATAGTTTTTCAATTTATAATTAACGTTAACTTTTAACTTCACAAACAAAGAACCAACATACAAAATTTCTCGATAATAAATGTAACAATATTTTAAAATTAACAACAAAAATAAACTTTAATTAAACAGTTAATATCTTGTATTGCCTCCCCGAGCAAGAATTACAGCTTCCATGCGTCTTGGCATCCCCTCAAATAAATGACGAATGGCACCTTGGTCACATTCATCCCATGCTTGCACGACAGCTGCACTAAGCTCCCTCAGGTTCACAGGAGCAGGAACTTGAGCTTGAACACGTCTTCCTACCATGTCCCAAACATGTTCGATAGGGTTATGATCTGGGCTTCTTGCAGGCCACATCATACAGTTAACATCAACCTGATCCAAATACTCGGAAACGATTCTTGCCACATGTAGACGGGCATTATCATGCATTAGCATGTTTCCAATATATGGGACAAAAGGCCCAACATGTGGTTCCAAAATGTCAGTAATATACCTATCAGCAGTCATTACTCCACCACTAACTCTGTACGAGCTTCAAGACTAATTCCTCCCCACACTATAATTGAGCCACCACTAAAACTGAACCTTGGCACACTATTGCACTCTGCAAACCTTTCGCCACCTCTTCGCCATACTCTGTGACGGCCATCTGGAGATAACATACAAAATCTCGATTCATCAGTAAACAGGATTTTACCCCATTCCTCAATTCCCCAATTTTGGTGTTCACGGGCGAAAAGAAGGCGCTGTCTACGATGTTCTCTAATCAGCAATGGGCCATTGGCAGGTCTTCTTGCCATTAAGCCAACTTCATTTACCCTTCTTCTCACAGTTCGTACACTAATATCTACACCACGTACATGTTGTA
Organism: Tetropium fuscum; assembly: GCA_964058915.1. Classification (NCBI taxonomy): domain Eukaryota; kingdom Metazoa; phylum Arthropoda; class Insecta; order Coleoptera; family Cerambycidae; genus Tetropium; species Tetropium fuscum. Next base: position 17,039 of record CAXKVY010000959.1, on the reverse strand, counting down.
AAGCATTCCGCTCACTAACTGAAGTAGAGTCCCTGTTTCGTAGTATTCTTAGGGCTAAAAAACGGTAGTCCTGCTGAGTTGTACATCTTTTTCTTCATGATCCCATTCTTCTGGTGTATTCTCCAGTTTCTCGAAACCGTTCCACGGCTTTTTGAATACTACATTTTGAAACGCCTAGACCTTGTGCCGCATAGTATTGTGACCGCCCTTCCTGTCTTAAAGTTATGGCTCTGGCGGCGCCAGTTGCACTTAAGACCATTATTACTTTTTATTGTTTACCGTTACTTTGTTATAATTCAGACCAAATCTCAACAATTAACTTAGAAACACTAGCGACACTTGTCAAAAAAAACAAACGAAGATGCTAAAGCAACTTTGCAAAAACCCATTGGCAATTGCATTGAAAATTACCATGACACATAGTCATTATTTTAATTAATCATATCTTCCCTATTAATAGAGATATTGACATGAATTAAAAAATCACTTTTTAAGAAGAGACTACGCTAAAGTACTGCACCAAAATTTTCATCTTTTTATTGCTTGCACTTACCATAGAGTGTTGCAAACTTCATGCAAAAAAACAATGTAATTGGTACACCTTGTATATGGTCAAAATTTAAAATTGAGCTGAAATTCAGTAGCTCATCTGCGTTCCGCACGAACAAACCTACAATTTCAAAACAAATCATGTATATCGAACCTGTAGTTAGGAAAATATTTTCAAATGAATTTTTGGTAAATTTTAGATGGATCGAATTTTGTGCCTCTGAAAAAAAGTCAAAATGGTAAATAATTACCAAATCTAGCTGAATTAATATAAATTTACTGTTAATAAATATGAAAAAATAAATATTTAATTATACCTAAGTACCTACATAATTAAAATTAATAAGTAGAATAAGTACAACATTAAAATTATCTTTGGGACAGAATAATAAATGAGACATTCTTACATAATGGTACAATACAATATTTAGAATAAGCAGTTTTTTTTCATCTTAAAAACCCACTTAAAATCTCTGCACAGTATTCTACGACAAAATGAAGAATTAAAATTAAGCACTGCTCTCATATATAAGGTGTAACGTCACGGTTAATTTATTATGTATTAATTTATTACGTATCACGTATTAATTTATAAAAAAATTATTACTAGGAATTATGGAATAAAATTTTACATAAATATATTATTCTTGAATAACATCCATTTTTTATGCAAGAAAATAATGTACCCTATTAGGCTTGGGATTTATTATTTATTATAGTGAGATAATGCTTCGATTGAAACTTATTTATATGAAACGTAGAGCTATTTATTTATATACATTAAAAAAGTGTTGGCTTATAGTGTACAACTAATACAACTTTGATAGCAATATAAACAAATTGTCACGCAATTCGTGACAATGACATTCACATGCTGAAGGTATTGTTTATCCGTTAAAGTGGGTTAGTTTTGTTTATACACCTAATGAAACATGATTAATTATTGAATATTAGACATTAGGGAAACGTAGTTTTAAATTATTTAATATTTAAAGTAGGTAGATAAGTTAATATTATGAAGTTAAACATTAAGTAGGTTTAATTGGAAATTAAGTGTAAGATTTAATTTAGTATATAACAAATATATATTATACGAGTATAGCTAGTGATTAGAATAAGTATCCATTTTTGTGCAGGGACTAACTTGTGCAAGGGAGTGAATTTGCTCAAAAAATATAAAAAAATAACATACGTTTATTGACAAATTTTTGTTATTATATATTAGTTATTTTTGTATTAAATGCGTAAAATGAGTGTTTTATTAATGGCACATGAGTGTTAATTTCTAAACACCGAAACACTTTCACTTCGCTCGACGCGCGTTTCGCCAACCTAGTTGGCATCATCCGGAGACGATTAAAACTAATCTTAAACTACAAAATATACCATATTTATACTATTTTCATGGTGACGTCACTAATGATATCACCGTGAAATTTACGCGTGACTAATCACACTTCAATGATCGGTTGCTAAGCAACGCGTAAAGCAGGCTATACGGTATAATATCACCGTGAAATTTACGCGTGACTAATCACGCTTCAATCATCGGTTGCTAAGCAACGCGTAAAGCGGGCTATACGGTATAGGTCCCTTGTCGCTATTCATACTACTTTTACATTTTACAATTTCTATGCTCTCAAATGCAGCCAACTGTCTAAGTGTCTATTATTGGTCACATTTCTAACTAATCTTAAATTACTAATTACTATTCTATGATTGTTGTCAAAAGCATGTTGTGCAACACTAGACTTACCTGTTCTTTCATATTTTAGATGAGCCATATGCTCGTTAAATCTGGTGTTAATTGATCGTCTCGTTTGTCCAACATATTTTCGATCAAAATAATTACAACTAATTTCGTAAATCCCAGACCTTTTATTTGGAACAATTTTATCCTTTGGATTGTCTAAAAGTTGTTGTAATTTATTACTAGACGAATGAATCGCTGTTATACCCACGTTTTTGAAGACGTTACTCAAACCAGGAGTAAACCGGGGTTCGTACGGGATGGATACATATTTTGGAGTCTCTATATCCTTTTGAAAGGTCGTAGAATTACGAAGTGTGTCCTTAAATTTACGCTTCCTAATTAGTTTTTCAACTATATCTCTAGGATAACCATTACTCACAGCTATATCTTTAATTAATACTTTTTCTTTTTCAAACCTCTCATTACTGAGAGGGAAACTTAGTAAACGATGGACAAGAAAATTAAAACTTGCCATTTTATGTTGATCAAATTCTAACCTATTGTCACTATTTTTAATTACTAATACATCTAAAAATGGAAGTTTTCCATTATTTCCTAGTTCATATGTAAACTTTACAGAAGTGAAACGACTATTTAATTTGGAAATGAAGTTTTCTACATCCGCAATCTTAGTGTCAAACACGGCAAAAAATGTCATCCACATACCTGAGCCAAATCCTAGGAAAATACTCGAATTCTTCTTTTGCTTCAGTTTCAAATCGACTCATGAAGACATTAGCAATGAAAGGCGATAAACAGTTACCCATTGCGGTTCCTTCATGTTGTTCATAGAACTTGTCATTGAAACGGAAGCAATTTTGTTTCATACAAAGTTTTGTAAGGTTTATATATTCTTCTATTACTTATTTTCTATAGTTGTTTAATTCGAGTAAATCCTCAAGATAGTCCAAGGTCTGTGGAATTGGTACACTAGGAAATATTGAACAAACATCAAAGGAAATCAAAATTTCACCCTCTTGCAATTGAATATTCTTGACCTTATCAATGAAATCATTCGAATTTTTAACTGAAAAACTAGGCTGTGTAATGGGCAAACTTTCAAATTCCTTAGTCAACCATTTTGATAAGTGGTAAGTCGGAGATCCATTAGACGATACTATTGGACGCACCGACTTCCCTGGCTTATGAATTTTTGGTAGACAATACAATCTAGGTACAGTAGGGTTAGACACACGTAACCCATTCTTAACAGGTGGAGTAATAAGGTTGTTACATGATTTGAAGACATTTTTTATTTCAGTGGTCATTCTTGGTAAAGGGTTTCTAGTAAGTTCTTTATAAGGACCATTACTATTTAGGTTGTTTACCCGTTCATAATAGTCCTCTTTATCTAAAATAACAACCTTATTACTTTTATCTGCTTTTAAATAAAAACAGTCTTTTTCGCGCAATCTTTTGATTGTCTTTCTAGGATTCTTTGAGCATGACTTTCTATTGTCATTCATTATATTTTTAGAAATAACCCTTGGATGAATCAGGCAGATATTGAATTGAACTTTCAAGCCCTGCCACGACATCATCCAAAATATCATCAGAACCCCTACAGCAAAGTTTAAAACCTTGTTTAGAAGGTCAAGTTCTTCTTCATCAAAGAGTGTGTCGAGTGATTTTACACAATATTAACGACCTTCCGAGGAACATTTTTTGGTACATTATTCCACGGTGATATCATACAGTATAGCCCGCTTTACGCGTTGCTTAGCAACCGATCATTGAAGCGTGATTAGTCACGCGTAAATTTCACGGTGATATCATTAGTGACGTCACCATGAAAATAGTATAAATATGGTAGATTTTGTAGTTTAAGATTAGTTTTAATCGTCTCCGGATGATGCCAACTTGATTGGCGAAACGCGCGTCGAGCGAAGTGAAAGTGTTTTGGTGTTTGTGGAAACTACTGAAACTACATTCGTCTGAAATATATTACAAATAAATACTTCCAATACATCTTGACGTGGTTTTTTGTCCCTATAAGTTATCGCTTTTAAACGACTGTTGTCTTGAAAATATTATTCTATATTTTCAGTAAAATCGTATTCAAAAATCTTTCATGTCTGAAAAATATAAGTCCAAAATAACTAAGTAATCCAATTCCAGGATATTTAGGATAAGGGTATTTAAAATAGTACCTTGACTTGTACATGTAAATCTTGATATTTAAATTCTAATGTTGCCTCGACTTTTTCGACAATAACCGGTTCAACTATTTCGGGATTTCCAGAAAGCCATGGCAAATTAGGAAATAATATTATACTTTTTAGTAGTGAATGCTTTAAAGATGAATACTAAAAGTAAACTACGCTTGATAAATCGGTATTTACGCACTGCATTCATAAACCTTTATTTAACAGTAGGTACGCGGCGCGGTCAGCAAAGAAATTATTTACGACCAGCCTGTTTATTCTCTTTACACCAGTGTGCAGTCGTAGATAGTCCATCGGGCTGACTTTAAGTTCCAGTATCGGACTCGCATGCACGGTTTGAACCACTATTCGAATCTAGATACTATTGCTAAATACATAGGGCGAAATTTTAAGATAAGTGTGGATGTCCTGTGCTTTACCACCTACCAGATGCAACTATGCTCGTATACACTTTATCAGCTCTATCATTTTTCTAATGTTGATCTTCTGAAAAAATGGTTGCTCCCTCATTTTATGGATGCCGAGATGCCGAAAGCTTAATTTTAATTATGCACGAATGATACTATTTTAGAAATTATTAATAATACCTGTTTTATTGAATAAATTGACTGCTAATGTATTCATAGAAATTGCGAACTATTTTAAATACAAAATTTTGTTGGTTCTTCTATGATCTCATCAGCAGCTGAAATAGCCTGTTCAATATGAAAGAATATTAGTAATAATAGATATGAATAACTGTTGATATATTTCACAATACACGACATGAACATGTAATTTGAAAAAGTTCATAACTACTAGTATAGATATTTTAACTGTATCAATAATCGTAAATAATTAATATGTTTCGATTTGTCAAATTATATAAATCTTCTTCTGCATGACTTAGTACTCTCAATAACTTATAATACACCTATTTGTGTCGCATTATGTAATTAAATTAACATAAAATAAAACATGAGTTAATGATTGCAGCAAAAATATATGTTCCTAAGCATATAAACAGAGCAGAAAAACAAGTTCAATTAATGAGAGTTTAAAACAACCAGAGAGTAAATTCCAACATATTGGTTATAAATTCGATTAAAAGTAAATATTAATAATTATGTACCTACTGCTATATTGAGTGAATGTAAATGCATTTCAGACAGCCCAGTGACCAACTCTTTACTTAGTTATTACAACTGGTTTAGTTTCCGGTAAGGTCCTTGAACCTATTGTGTTCTTAGGTTATAAGTAAATACTAAAGTCAGAAAAGTTTTGGATCAATGTAAATTTATTATTGCATTATTCCTAGGTAGATGTTATTATTTTTATTTTATTTTCTCATTGTCTATTAATCCCAAATAATCACATGATATGATAAGAGACGTTGAGAAATCATCGTAACATGGAAATATAGGTACGTTGGAAAATATTTTATAGCTACAGAACTAATGTTTATTAGTCCTGTTCATGAACAGGATATGCCATGGCTGATATTAGTAATAGTCCATATATACTAGGGCTATATACTTAGCATAATTAGTACTAAGATCCATTTGAAGGGAAGGGGAGGAAAATGAAGTTCACATGTCGTGCTATTTATCTCCACACCGATAGATGAAAAAATTATCGTATATTTTAATTATTTAAAAATTTATATTAATGTAACATAGTCCGTTAAATCACTTGTTTTTATGTTGATAGTACACTATGTCCTATATGTTCCTACTAGACGGTTCATTTATTTAACATTCAAAATAATATCTAAAATGTAAATGATTCTAAACTACTACTCCATAAACGGCGCGGCGTACCTATTAAATTATAATATTCGGAAATCTGAACACGTACCTACCTACTGGCAATTTGAGATAGCAATTTAATATAAACAAAAGAATTGCAAACAAAAATACTTAATCATAGCCATTAAATCTCACGCGAGAAAGTATATAGTTGGGCAACTAATGAAAGTGAAATTTACTTTCTTCCTCGAAGAGTTGCTCTTCAACTTAACTATAGAATACACATGTATACAAGTATATACATATTTAGCATCATTTGGTTCCCAGGTCCAAAAATTGCCAGTTTGGTTTCTATACAGGGTGGTCATGTAGTAAAACTAAATATATGATTTTCGTATACAAATGTTCTTTATTTACCTACTCAAGATGCGATTTTGTATGTGCATACGTTTATTATAAGGGGATATATATGTATATTTGAAGTTGTGCTCTTAAATGTGTTGCAGTTATAAATCGTTGTCTTACAGCATTTACTCTTAAAAAGCGATCCTGGATAGCAGAGGTAACACGAGATCTACCTTAACCGGCCCGTCTGGAATGTTCTCCTGTTTCCGCGTACCTTTGAATTGCTCTCGCTATAGTTGTGTGAGACACTCCCAACCTTCCAGCTATGCGGTTGTAACTCCACCCTTCACAATGTAATGTAGCTGCCTCAACACATTCATCACGAGTTAAATTTCTGGTTTGGCGTTCCATTATTCACTAATTATTGCTGGACTGTGAACAAAAAACTAATGACACAGTTGTCAGTTTATGACGTGTAATCTTCGATTTCCATAGCTTGC
>CAXKVY010000959.1:0-5000 GCA_964058915.1 Tetropium fuscum | reverse complement strand
CAAACAGTTTGAATTTTTTTCCCATTCTACATAAAATTCACACATCATATTCACTTTCCGCAACTCAGTTTCAATGTTCACAATACAGTGACCTGTACCCATCTATACCTCAAACGTTTTGCATCAGGCTTATTAATCCTGAACACCTATTCTGATGTGACGCTTTTACAATTTTACTTCCAAATATACAGAGTTTATGTTAGTGTGATATACCATAAAGTTTGTTAGGATTTGTCTATAAGTTAAATTTAGAATGTTGCGCCCATAAATGACTTTAATATTATTTAATTTACATACTGGCCAATCAGATGAGTTCTCGTACATCGTCTGTGCGATGTATAGAGATGCTTGCGCTCGCGACTGATACTAATGCGAACGAGTTTTGTACGTAAAGTAGCAATCCGTGGGCTATATAGGGCACTTCGCGATGTCTATCCATGTTCTATACCATGCCAATGTAACTATCATATCTTAGCGTTCGCATACAGCACCTAGAGTTGTGACCTTGAACGCTCCTTCATAAGTAGATATCTCCCACACGATAGAAAAGACGTACAAGTGAAAACGGACTAAGTGTTACTGCAATTCGCATGCAGCAGAGCTGCCAAATAATGCCCAGATAATATACACGTTAATTCGAATGCGTTTTGTAAATAGAGCAGCAATCCGTGGGCTATTAAGGACACTTCGCGATACCTATCCATTTTTTATACCATGCCAATGAAACTATCATATCTTAGCGTTCGCATACAGCACCTAGAGTTGTGACCTTGAATGCTCCTTCATAAGTAGATATCTCCCACACGATAGAAAAGACGTACTAGTGAGAACGGACTAAGTTTTACTGCAGTTAGCATGCAGCAAAGCTGCCAAATAGTGCCCAGGCGATGTACACGTTAATGCGAACGCGTTTTGTACGTAAAGTTGCAATCCGTGGGCTATATAGGGCACTTCGCGATGCCTATCGATGTTCTTTACTATGCCAATGTAACTACCATATTTTAGCGTTTGCATACAGCAACCAGAGTTGTGACCTTGAACGCTCCTTCATACGTAGATATCTCCCACACGATAGAAAAGACATACAAGTGAAAACAGACTAAGTTTTACTGCAATTAGCATGCAACGGAGCAGCCAGATAGTGCCCAGATGATACACACGTTAATTCGAACGCGTTTTGTACGTAAAGCAGCAATCCGTGGGCTATTCAGGACACTTCGCGATGCCTATCCATGTTCTATACCATACCAATGTAACTATCATATGTTAGCGTTCGCATACAGCACCTAAAGCTACCTTGAACGTTCCTTCATACGTAGATAAGACCTACACGATAGAAAAGACATACATGAGAAAACGGACTTAGTTTTACTGCAATTAGCATGCAGCAGAGCTTCCAAATAGTGCCCAGGCGATATACACGTTAATGCCAATGAGTTTTGTACGTAAAGTAGCAATCCGTGGGCTATATATATAGCGAAAGGTACATTAGAGAGATTTTATCAGAACATGTTGTCCCATTCGCACCTTACATCGGTGACAAGTTCTTGTTAATGTAAGACAATGCAAGACCTCATGTTGCTCATATTGTCGATGAGTATCTCGAGGAAGTAGGGGTTGAGACACTAAATTGGCCAGCACGAAGTCCTGATATCAATCCTATTGAGCATATATGGGATGTACTCGGTAGGCAGTTGAGAAAAACGACCACCGCGTATGACCCTTGGAGAAGTATAAGAGGCACTAATCCAATTGTGAAATGCTTTGGACCAGGAGGAAATTAGGCGATTATTTTTAAGCATAAGACGACGATGTGAAGCTGTAGTGAGAAGTAGGGGCGGATATACTCGTTATTATTTTTTGTTAATAACATTAATTTGTTTGTTTTTTTTTTCTTTCTATAAATTCAAGTTGCTATTTTAGATGTTAATGCGTTAATTTAAAATAAAAACGTAAAATCCAACTTTATTTCCGCTGCTAGTTTTCTTTACTTATTTTTTTTTAAGAAAAGGGTTCCAAACATGATGATTTTAAAATCTCTCTATTTTCATTAAAAATGGTGATATCAAAGCGAATAAAAAAAGTGAATGTTAAGAAAGCATTAGGCTATGCAATAATCAATTATGGTTTACAGTATTTGTGTCTGATATGTCCCATAGAGTCTTTCAATGTTTGAGAAAAAAACTATCGTCATTGGTACAGCCTGTATGTATGTAATTTTTTGATTAAATAACAAATTTAAAAAGTTCAGCGAATTCACTACAAAATTTCCTATAATTTAAAAAAAAGATGATCTAAATTAGGCGACAGGTTCAAAAAATAATGTATTCCAAATTTGGGCAAAGTTTTTTGTGTTGCGTTAATTTTGTCCGCCAGTGTATATATATATATATATATATATATATATATATATATATATATATATATATATATATATATATATATATATATATATATATATATATATATATATACATATTGTAATACAAATTTGAAAAAAACTCATTTTATTTAAAAAAATAATCTGTATTACCACCAACGTATGCGTTTTACATAATAATAATAATTACTATACATGTCTGTTGAAAAAAAAATCAAGAAAGTCAAGGACATGCTTGTGTCAGTGTTGTAAAGCTAGTAGGTACCTCAAACAAGCGTTTAAATATTGCATAATAAACAGATGCAAATTAATATATTCTAAAAGTATATTATAACAACATCATTATTCAGCCAGTATCAATATACCTACAGTATCATATGCAGATGTCCTCCAATGTATTGTCTAAGAAATTAATTTTTCAGCGATATCCCTAAATCTGCTATTTTTTTAAATGGTTCCAAAATGAAACAGTGAGAAGACCGTGCCAGATTTTTTTAATATCATAAAAGCAGGGACCGGACTCATGGTCGTGTTCATTATTACTTCATGTAAGTAGATACCTGCTAGTCGACACACGTCGCTTGGCTTCTGAAATTTGAATGCGCAATAAACAGCGGTCCGACCACCAGTAGGAGTTAATTTCTGATTATTTCTTTGCAGTCTTCGGTCTTCGCACTGTTCACATCCTATCGATACAGTCTCAGAAAACGCGTAACTCAGTTTATAGTAAATGTATTTTAAAACAAATGCGTTTGTGTGTAAATTAAAAGCGTTGCATAGACAAAGCAGGGAAATTATCTATAATATATTAAAATGCATGAAGGCAGAAGAAAACCCCTAATAGGGGGTTTCTTAAAGGGACGTTATTATATACATTTCTAAAGTCTTACTATTCAACGAGTTCTAGGGAAAAATATTTTATGAATTTGCTTCTTTCTTTAAGGTTGAAGCGTTCAAGAACAGAGTCTACTGTAGCCACGGGTGTGAGTTTTAGGAGCATTAGAAACATTAAAAAAGAAGATAACAAGATAGATACAGGTGCAGTCATAATTTTTTCAACCTCGAATAAAAAGAGAGGGAATAGAAAATATGCAGCCGTCTTAGACGACTTTGGTTTTGCTACTTTAGAAAGAACCTAACAAAAGAGTCTGTACCAAGTCTAAGAAGGGTTCATAGAAATTTTTAACATTGGAAATGTTTATGTTTAGACAAGAGTATATGGATACCAAGTTAGAAGTTTTCGTTCAAGGCCAAAAGACAGCGGTGTCGCGATCGAGTGACGCAATACATGTAGATACCGCAGCGCTCGGCTCGTGAAGAGTACTGGGGAGTGGGGAGTATTCAGTGCAGCTATATTGGAAGAGGTGGCGCAATGCTAGTAGTGATGGGAATAATCGGGATATTTTCATAATCATAATTTTCATAAATTTAATAATTCGAGTGTAAACGAATGCCCGACCATAATTAAAATAAAAGAACAAGTGTAAGCTACAAACGTATATTATTCTAAACTAACTAACAAAACCCCTCTACATATTATTCCTTTCCTAGGGTCGTCAAAGCAGCCCATAAATACTTTACAGTTATCGAAAATGTCTCGCCCTGAAGGCAATTAAATACGTCTACCTAACATAAACAATAAACATATCGCTCAGCTGGTACGGTCCTATCCTAAAAGAGTCGACACCGGGCGTTAGTGTTTACACGAATTTGTAGTATATTCAACATGAGTAGGTTCCCATTGTCAATTATGATGGCAAAAATGAAATCATAAATCACTAAATAAGAGATACTGATTTAGCTAATGAGCGGCCGCGTTTTAAGAATATACATTCAGCAGCATACACATTTAAAAGAGTAAACTGATGAATTTGAATAATGAATTTATTATTTGAATTGTTTCTTATTTATAATTTTTTAAATAAAAATGAATGCCTGACAGCATTCACTGCATAATTCCCCATCGTGAAAGCTACCTGGGTCACTTGGCCGCTAGTGTTTATTAATTATTAATCTTATGAATATTAGTTTTACCTGTAATATCAAAACTGTTCAAGTATAAGTAGTAATTCCGTTAATTTTACTTGCCCAAAAAATAGTAATGACGTCGACAAAAATCATATTTTTTATACGGGGTGGTCACAAATTACAAAATCTCAAAAAAATTAGTTTTCGGGAAAACGCTATTATTTATAAAAGTTTTTACTTGTCCAAAAAATAGTAACGACGATGACAAAAATCATATTTTTTATACAGGGTGATCACAAACTACAAAATCTCAACAAATTTTTACTCTTCGGGAAAAGCTATTGTTTATAAAAGTTTTTGCTTGCCTATAGCAATGTCGACAAAAATTATGTTTATTATACGGGGTGGTCAAAAATTACAAAATCTTAAAATTCGGTAAGAGTAAAGTTTGTACTTTTTGATCACCACGTATAAAATTATACATTGCCGAGAAAATTTTATTGTTTATAAAAGCTTTTACTTGCTCAAAAAATAGTAATGACGTCGACAAAAATCATATTTTTATAAGGGGTGGTCACAAATTACAAAATCTCAAAAAATGTTCAGTTTTCGGGAAAACGCTATTATTTACAAAAGTTTTTGCTTGCCTAAA
>CAXKVY010000958.1:0-239023 GCA_964058915.1 Tetropium fuscum | reverse complement strand
AGAGCAAAATATTAAGCAGTGTTTTCTGAATCTGTTTTTTTTTTCAAATTTTTATCTCTTGAGACATGGGAGATTCAAAGCTGCACAAAAAGCATTTATATATACTGTTATTCCAATGGTAGCAGAGCAATCGTTAACTACCGTTTTTCACAAGTAGTCACATGTCATGAATATTACCACTTCCTCATGATTGCAAATTGGGATTTTAGTTAAACAGTTCGAAGGTGAGTTATACAGTGCTTTTTGGTTAATAGTACACACTATGACTTTTCAGGCAATGGTATAGTGCTAAGGTATATAGAAATTAGATTAAATAATTCCCTTTTGTTTTCTGACACCCTTAAAAAAATCGTATCAGTTATTTGGAATGGCTGTATTGTCCCTAACTAACTTGCGATTGCCATTTCCCCTTGTTATCTTGTTTTTTCCATTAAACTGTTTTGTAGATAAGTATCCCATATTATCCATATTATATCTACTCTTTCTACCCACTTTCAAATATTTATCAAATAAGATCTTACAACGTTTGATAAATATTGGCTAAAATTTGAACACGCTTTAGGCTGAAGTATGTGCACAAGAGCAACCCCACCTACGAGAACAACATCAACAGTGGTAGGTTTATCTACACTTGTTATGTTATATGTTATGTTATATGCAACATTTTGCTTAAAAAAACAGGACCGTTGAGAATTTACCGCCAACAATGAATGCTTTGGAACTGCATATTAAGCGATGTGTTTTTCGAGCAGGATTTGTTTGGGATAACCTGTGCTAATCAGTGGTAGAACTTCCATGCCCATCTAAATGGGGATGTACTCTTCAAAACAAAAAATGGACGCCACTGTGGACCACTACGTAATATTAAAAAAATATCTGATATTTTATTAAAATGTAAATGTAAAACTTGTGGCCCAAAATGCAAATGTTTTTAAAAAAATTTAAAATGCACTAGGCTGTGCTTGTGTGTAGAATGTTGCAATTAATTTAAGGTGTAAAATATGTAAGAAGTAATATGTAAAAATACAAGATTTTTATATTATTCGGTTTTAACGGTTTCTGTAAATGCATTTTAAATTAAAAATTGTTAAAATATTTACTTATATTACTTATTAATATGCTCCTGATGATTTTCTTAAAATTATGTTTACCCGCACGCATACAATAAAATAAATATAAATCATATTTTAAGAGAATATAATCAAAAATATTAATTTTTATGCATTCCTCTTACTCGGCTACTTTTTTTACGCCACTGGTGACTTTATTTTAAAAGATAAGAAAAAAGTTTAGATACCAATTGATAGAGAAAGCTCTAAGCTAAAATTATTGTATCCTGTATTTTTAATTGGTTTTTAAAGATATTAATCAACATGATTACCCCCCACCACGTTTTTGTTCTTGTGGGGCTTTACTGTGAAAACATAAAAAAATAGGTCATAGTTGTTATGCAGAATTTTACATTCTATTGAGTGGCACCAAAACGACGTTTCTATCTCTTACCGTTTTTGAGAAAAATAATAAAAACTGAAACATTCCACATATCATATTTGAGGGGTGTGGAGGGGGGGTCATAATAACTTTTTGAGATGGGTCTGTTCAAAAACTACTAATGTTGACACCCTCTATCTAATCTAGAAAGCATTTGCTCAAAATCCGAAGTATGAAACCGTCAAGTCACTATACTAGTATAGTTATTGATAATAATGGTGCAAATAAAAAGATATTTCAGTTTAAATTTTTTCCAAATTTTAAGTGTTACACTTTTTTTGCACTGAGTGTGTTTGAGAGGCAGTATTAGAAAGAGCATTATAGATAAACCATGATTCTGTCCACATGTATATTTTCTGTGCCATTATCGGTAATAAATCTAGGAATATACTTTTTTCTACAATCGCGTCAATAGTAGGCTTTTGCGCTTACAATTCTAAACGCAAAGTACGTCATTTCCGATGATATAATTGTCGCTTTAAAGCGGCAATAGTGTCAATTCCCGCTCGCTTCTTTATTATAAATTCCTTAGCAGGCGCTTGTCAGTCAAAAATGACACGTGAGAAATGTAGCTAACAAAAAAAAATATAAGAATCGGTTCATATATAAACATATGTCAAATACATACAAAAACACACTGTATTTAGCGATTGTAGAAAAAATGTTGTATGTATTACGAGCACAAACTGCCATTGTCGCTTTTGAAAGAATAAATTTCTTTCGCAAGCGGCAATGCAGTACTTTGCGCTCTTAACACACAAATAACTATTATGGAAATCCATGTTCCTATAAATATCCGCAAATGTACCTACACCATATACATCTTATTGACCAGATGGACATTAATACCTGCATTATATCGTTGTTTCTGATTGCATTGCAGATGTTCAGAAATTTGTTGTGGCCAAATTTGAACGCACTTGATTTCGAGGATGTGTGGTTTCAGCAAGACGGTACCACATATCACTCTGCTCATGGAACTATCGACGTATTATTGCAAAAAAAAAATTGTCGAAAGGATAATTTCACGAAATGCAACTGTTCATTGGCCTCCAATAAGTTGTGATTTACCTCCTTTAGATTACATCTTGTGGGGCAGTTCGTTAGTTCTTACTGCTTGTGAAGTCTTAATCCATGTGAAACCGTAAACTCGTTTAATTGTAATGCTGCTGCCACTTGTTAAAAAGAAGAAAATTGTAGAAACTAACTATTTTAAATAGTAATAACTACCTCACTAACAGCATTCAAAGGTAATAGTTGCCCATCATTTTCACGTTCTGCCCCAAAATACTCTATCAAGTTACAAGCTTCTTCATTACAGCACTAATCGGCATCGTGGTATAAACAAAAATCAAACTGCAGTCTCTTTTCTGATCAATCGGAATATAGCTTTGTAAACAGTTTAAATATAAGCAAAACTATATTAATTTACGAATCGTAGAAGTCGCGAAGAAGAAACTGTGGCCATCTCACAAATTTTCAGACAGTGTTACCAGCTGTACTGCCTCCTCCATATTCAAATTCTGGCAATGTCAGTACTGTTTTACATTGGCGTTGCTGACCTTGTCATCCTTTGTCACTGATGGCGGTGATGGTTTATGTGTTGCATATGCTTCAAAAATTATTCGACTGGAGATTCTAATCCACAATACCTACAATGTAACGTTTTATTATAAGAGGTAAAATAACTATAAATTAAAGTTAGTATGTTCTAAAAGACTTTCTTACACTAGCTTTAGAAGCGTATATTCCTATAATGGATTACAAAGAGGTGCTTTATTTAGGTCGTTCGGAGTCTGATATAAAAATGAGTATAACGTTTAATTGAAATGTATCGCAATCCTCAAGTACAAAAAGCTATAGCAGGCACTGAAATGTAATAGCGAATGTGTTAAAGTAAATTTTTTCATATTGAGTACATTTGCACGCATTTCATCCTACAAGCTATGAAAATATATATTTTATATTTTGCCATCGAAATGCTTGTATATACAAATTCAGTTTTACAGCATTTGTGAATAATTCACAAATGATTAATTAGTTCCCTATCGATCATTTTTGGGCCGTTATATCTCGGTTAAAATTACATTGAAATTCTGAGGATCATTTTACTACCAGAATCGGCAACAGAACTTGGTGCTGGCGGTATAAATGATAATAGGTCCATTATCAGAAATGCGATATAATTTTGGAGGCAAATTTCAGACATATGGGT
The DNA here is from genome assembly GCA_964058915.1 of Tetropium fuscum. NCBI lineage: Eukaryota > Metazoa > Arthropoda > Insecta > Coleoptera > Cerambycidae > Tetropium > Tetropium fuscum. The sequence goes on along the minus strand of CAXKVY010000958.1, from coordinate 235,317 downwards.
ATTAAATTATTTTTAAAAAATTACAGGCAATTTGCACGTCAATTTACTGAGTAATCTCCTGTTACGATAGTCCAATTATTTAGAAATTATTATTTTACTTGATAATTTGATCTTATAAATAGATTATAGAAATTATAAGCGACATTACGGATTATTTTAACACTGAGAGAAAACAAATTAACCATTATACAAAAATTGTATGACTTCAATATAATTTGTGTATACTATTTGGGACAAACCAACCCATATATTGCTAGTAATCGACACGTTTTTCTGAAATTGAGGTTAATAGTTGCATTGTCATTATATAAATAGTTTGCATTGCTATTATACAAGTGGTTATATTTTCTTTATGCAAGTAGTTGTTCTACCCTTATTTTACTAGTTATATATTGCCGCTTAACTGTTTGTATTGTCATTATACAAGCGAATATATTGCTAGTATACAAAATGCTATATTGCCTTTATTTAAATAATCGTATTGCAATTATACCGGTAACTGTATTATTATTATACACTTACTGTAATGCCATTATACATGTGAAGGGTAATAAAAACAAAAATTACTGTAATGGTTATATATTTTCAACAGAAATTTAATAACAAAGAGATCTACTTCTAAATATACATACTTATACGAGCCCCTTTCCATATCAGTTGGCCCACCCATTGAAATCTTAGTTTTTTGGTCAGCATCAAAACATAATAAATACTACAAGCTGTGTTTAGGTCTCAAAGTAATTAAATATGCCCTAATTTAATCTTATGCAGTAGAAAACACCCAACTTTATTGGTCTTCACTCAAATGTGTAGTACGGCGATCAACTCGTTTTTTTATTCATTACAAAGTAAGCCTACAATTCGAAGGTGGCCGTGGAAAACAGACGCCACAACAATTAAACAATTATTGCTAATACTCATAGCTGTCAGAATTCATTTGATACAGCTTCAAAGTAGTTGTGTTCTTTAAAAATGGGCAGAGGAAAGGTTACGGATGACAAAATTCGTTCACTTATTATTAAATTTTTCAATTGTGGGAAGTCAAACTCGGAAATTGCAAATTTATTAGAATTATCGCGGTATAGTGTAAGAAATATAGTTAGAAGATATAAAATGACGAGTTCAGTCGCTGCAAAGCCCCGATATGTAAAAAAAATCAAGATTACAGATTGTGATAGAAGAGCGTTAAGAAGAATTATGCAGAAAAACAGACGTGCCAATTACCTCGAGTTAAGTGTTCTGTGGAGTGATGCCGTTGGAAGACGTATTTCAAGATCAACAACTCACAGAGAGGCTCACAAATTAGGATTTGGGATTTACAAGGTAAGTTTTTTAATAAAAAAAATGAACTAGAAAAATTAAAAGTGACAATTTTGCATTAGGCCAAAGAAAAGTCACTTTTAACACCACGGCAGAAGAAAAATAGGGTAAGATGGGCAAAAGAACATAAGGATTCGACATCTCAGCAATGGCGTGCAATACAATGGAGCGATGAGGCCCGATTCGAAGTTTGTGTTGGAGATAGTCGAAGTAGAGTTATTCGCAAAAAAAATGAAGCGTTCCATGCTGACTGTCTTAAAAGAAAAGTAAAATTTCCTGTATCCGTCATGGTGTGGGAAAGCATGTCAGCAAAAGGAGTAGGAAAACTCCATTTTATTGCCGGAAACGTGGATACAAACATTTGGCCATTTTAGAAAAATCACTTTTACCGGTCATGGAAGAGTGTTTGACATCAGGCCAAGAATTTATGTTTCAGCAGGAAGGCGCAGCATGCCACACCTCAAAACAAGGTTTAAAATGGATGGAGGGCTATGGTATACCACTTTTGGAATGGGTTTCTAGTAGTCCGGATCTATCACCCATTGAAACTTTGTGGCACGAGATGAAAAAGTTGCTACGGAAATACCCTGCTCGAACAATCCCTGAACTGAAGCAAAGGCTTCAGGAAATATGGGATTCTTTTACACCAGAATTATGCCAAGGCTTGGTTAATACTATGCCCCAACGAATTTCGGCTGTAATAAAAAATAAAGGTGATGTTACCCAGTGGTAAATTATAAAATTGTTGTTTTGTTAATTTAACGTATTTGTTCACATTTATTTCTTTTTATTCTTTTTATTTTGTGTTAGTTATCAGTCTCAGTCACCTAAGATGTATTTTTGTGGTTAAAAGAAGTTGTCAAAAGAATAAATAAATTTGGAAGTTCGTGTCGTATATTTCTTCTTCTACTTTTGCTCCATAAGATGAAATTTCTGACTAATCCCTAGGTGGGCCAACTGAAATGGGAAGGGGCTCGTAATTATTAGTTATATTAAACAAAATAATTTGACCCACCCAACAATTTATTTTACAACCAATTTGCTATTATGTCCCGACGAGTTTCAATATTTTACAGTTTCCAACATTGCAGGAATAGAAATGACGTTCATCACTAATAAACGTGTAAATTAATCATAATTTTATTGTGCATTAGGTGAATATTGCTGTTTAATTTCAATGTAGAAATAAAAAATGTTTCTCATTAACAATAGAAAATAAGGTTTCCCAAAATGGACCCCTTCCTCAAGTATCAAAGATGGCCGTTTTAAGAATTATATTTAATTTTTTGCAATAAATCGATATTTTAAAACATATAGGCGACTCAATATCTATCTAATCTCAGAACCTAGCCGTGCGTCGCGGCCCCTTCGCCGTCCATTGTATTACCTACCTATTTATGATTTTTATAAACTGCTCTTAATCTGACTTGCCTTCAAATCTTTTTAATTCTTCATGTGAGAATTGAAAATTTTCCATAGTAAACAAACAAAAGAACACACACTCGCAAGACGAAGAATAAGCAACAACTTTTACAGTAATAATATGAATATTATGAATTATGATTATTTAATATATGCAGTACGCACCCAACAGATCTAAACACTGAACAGGTCACAGGTCGTCGAGTCGTGGGGTAGGAGTGGGGTGTCTGCTGTACCAATTAACATGCACTTCAACGCGCCAATTTAAAATAATATAATGGCAATACAAACTGTGTTAAAAAAAATCAAATAAAATTTATCGCAATTCAAAACGTTCAGTATTAACTATACAACTCGAAAGTAGAATAAGTAGATAAACAGGTTACGTATTTCTATAATACAAGAAGGTAATTTGTGATTACACAAATTTTTTTGGCAGTTAATCAATGCGATGCCAATTCACCTGTTGTATTGGATTATGTTTAATGAATATACAATTCTTGTATAGCATTTTATACTTGCATTATAGCAAGTAAGAAAATGATTATTGATTATAAAACTTAATGTAGAAAAACGGATTGCATTATTGTAATACAAGAAGGCAATTTGTGTACATACAAAATTGTATATTCGTTAATCAACACTGGCCAAAACAACTGTTGTACTGGCGGATCTGTCTCAGTGAAGAGTGTCACAGGAAATGTTATAATTCTATAAGGCACTATTTTACATCGGTTTTACATTAATTTGATTATATAAGCACCGTTGCTGTAAAATTGTGTTCTGTTTTTTTCGACATAGCCAATAGATCAAAACTTGAGGGAAGAAAATCATATATTTTTATTTACTTAAATAAAATCATCATGACTTTATCATGTTACATATAAAGTACGGTATATTTATTGGAGGTATGCCAGGAATGTTCGACGAATTTCATCAATATCCAAGAGTTTTTGCGGTAATAATTGTAAGCTGGAAAACAATTGGAAAAGTTTGTGCCAGCAAAGTTTGAAGAGTTGGCATTTGAATACCCACGTTTCTTGGGTTGAATGAAAACAACTAATTGTTTCACTTCTCTTTGCAATAAGCAACTTATTGCCTTGTCAAGGAACAAGTGTCTTGATATTGGAATCGATATACCTAAGTGAAGCAGACACAATATGAAATGTTTAACAACTCGTGTGCTGATAACTGTTGAATTTTTTATAAAACATCCCAGATACGCTGACATCATCTAGGTATACAGGGTGATTCACTTTTTATATGTAACACTTTTGAATGACCCAATGAAGTGTTCATTATATGACAATATTATAAGAAGTATTTCTGCTACAAAATATGCTGCAAAAAATTTCTATGGCTATATATATGGCTTATAAGCATGCCTTATTTCAGCTTTTAATTCAACAATGAAAAGAGCTCATCCTGAATTTCCAATTCATCACAGTGTTATAATAAAATGTAAAAAAAAGTGATAAAATATATTTCAGTGAATAGGTCTTATTAACTTCTATATATGTAATGAACAGAAGCGAGAAGAAAATTGTGTTTGTATTCCGATTCTTGCAGCATTCTAGATTATCCAGATGCTGCTAATAAAGTTGATATATGATCAATCGTACCTGGCAGCGTTGAGCTACCATTTGTAATGCAGAAATCAATTATCCAATCATCTACCTGTCATATTTATCAATTTTTAAACAAAACGAACATATATCATAAAAAAATTAGGATCCGTTTAGCTGACAGCTCGTGGATATGTACGCATACCAGTGAATGTGGTGATGGGTTTTATCTCTATATATATTTACTTTTATCTATATATATATATATATATATATATATATATATATATATATATATATATATATATATATATATATATATATATATATATATATATATATATATATATATATATATATATATGTATATATGTATATATGTATATAAACTGCTGTTCAAAATTATCGCACCACGTTAATATTTGCTAAAATTTGAGGTCTCAACTTTTTTACTTTTAGTCCAATTTTGATAATTTTTTTAGAATACTGTAGATAAAACGACTAATTTCAACTTGCATATCCAGACTTTTGTTAACTGAGGACGGTTTAGGTATTATACAGGGCTAACTGAAAGGTTGTTATATAACTCAAATTTTAAGACACTCGGTGGAATAATTTCGTAACCAAATTCTTTAAAAATACCAATTTTTGTTAAGAACCATTCCTTTCCTACATATTGTTTTTTGGTCCATGCCTTTAGATGCATTGATTCAAAATTATCGCACCATACAGAAATCAATTGAAAAAACTTTCAGGGTGAGAGGAAACATTTTTTAATTAACAAGAAAACAAAGGAAAACAAAGAAATAAAATTATGTGAGCTAATTCCTCGCTAATCCTAAGCTAATAATCGCCTGAGTTATCGAGGTTACTTACTCTGTCCTCATTACCATTTATCTGGGACCACGCGTCCGCGGCAGATGTGGAGGTCTAAGTTGAACTGCCACAGCACATATGTTTTTTATATACCTATGCTTTCGAACTTATGCATGCGATAGTGGTATTTAGTTTCTAAAGGGCCAAACTAAATAAAATGGGACTTATTAAACGCTTTCATAAAACTGTGACGATTTTAAGGGGTGATTTTTCAGCAAAAATTAAGGTAGTTTTCCAAAACCCTTAAACTATTAAAATGGAATTTTGTGACATTTTTTTTAATACTGAGTTATCGTTCCAAAGGGGTGAAAAAACGAACTCCTATAATATTATTCCTCAGAACTTTTTACCGTGTAGAAATTTCTTTATCTAGAAATTTGGTATGCAAATATAGATTCTTCAACTTTCTTATCTCTTGAATTTTCTTCGAGAAATTGATTGTTTGCCCGAAAAAAATAAAATTATGCTGACATATTGCCTTTCAAATTAATTGTAATTGTAACTGTAAGTCAGGGTAACTTTTTTTTCATTCATTCATTCTCAATGGGAGAATATAGAAGAAAAAATTGGCGGCAAATTGCACTAATAAAATGACAGTTTGTGACAGCTTTTTGAATTATGAGATATTGTTACAAGAGTAAACAAACTAGTCTCTATAATATTTTTTATCAGAACATTTTAACGCCATGACATTTATTAATTTAAAAATCTGAAATGCAAATATGGATTCATTCTTTTTTGTATTCTATCAACACCATGTAACTCCGTAACGAAGCATTTCCGGACCTATGTTCATACCAAAAGGTTTTCATCTTTTCTTATCTAGAATTTATTTATAAAATTGCTAGACTGTTCGATTAGGATCATAGGAAATAACAGACAAGAAACCCTATGTAATATATTATGTATTTTATTTCAGTATTATTATTATTAGCACTGACAATGTGCCACTAATTTAAGGATATTTTCAGTGTCGGTAGTGCATTTATACCAAATTTATAATACAATAATAAATAATAAAATAATGCAAAAATTTATGTCAAATGTTGTTGTAGATTTATAGGTTGTTTTGTTTTAAAGAGAAGGATTGGAATTCACGATGTGCAACAAATACCAAACACGGGTTTCCATTACCACCGAAAATTGGAATCATTGAGAGATTATTTAACTCGATTGAGATAAGTTCATTCAACGATTTCGTGAGTTTTGTAAACAAATATTTCCGAACGTGAAAGTAAATACTACTAGGGGATTAATAAACAGATAATTATTTATTAATACCGAAAGTTTCCTAAGGGTTTAATATCTCTCATGCGGAAGTTTCTCCATAAAGAATACAATATATACATTTATTGCACTCCAGTGCCTGTAGTAAAATTCCATATGAGTATAAAGGTGAACATTTCTATCAGAAGAATATTCCTATTAAATAAAAAACAAAGCATAAGACGTAATACAGGACATATATTATATGAGATATAAATAAAATGCCGACGGCATTAATATTATACAAAAGTCCTGTTTAATATTTCTTCGTTGTGTTCGTGACCACTGAACCAAAGCAAATTCTCCAATATATTTCACTGCTTCAGATATTTTTTATTTCTCCGCATAACCCACACAATGTAAAGTCTTTCCTTCTGTTCTTGTTTGATATCATAACCCCCCGATTTTCTTTTAAAATACTGCGATTTTGTCACGTTCCTTTCTCATATGAAAGTCTTCGACAAAAAATATAATGAAACATTTATGATGGCCTACAAATGGTCCACAGGTTTCTGGGAAATATATATGAGCTTCAATCAATGAGAGTCTGTTCTGCCGCAGTAATTATAGACTTGAGAAAAGAATAAGGATTTATACTACGAGTGAATGTCCGTAAATCACAGGATGGCGGCTTTATCTATACCTACCTACCTCGCATTAATATTCATGTCGACCATATCTTCACAAATATTAAACTATTTTCAATTTCTGTGGATGTACCTACCAATAAATATTTTCTATTACATAATAACGTAAGACTTTGTATGATTTACCATAATCTTAAATAATATGTTGGGATAGTACACATATTAGAATACAAATATATAGTATATACTAAATATATAGTATCAATGTAAACTGTAGGTATAGTAGGGATAGTGTATTGTATAGTATACATGTATAGTGTATAGTTGGATAGTGTATAGTAGACGTAGTGAAGGTGTAACGATACTAAACACAAATAAACTCGATAACTAAAGTGGGAAAGTGTGCATGGCATAGATATTAGTATAGAAATTGGGACATCGCATAGACTTGATTCTAAAAATAATTCAAGAGAGCAAGAAAACAAAAAGGGTGGAAACCAAGGAAGGTAAATTCTAATTGGGGAGAAAAGAAGAAACGGATAGCAGATAGAAATTTGGAAGGAATTTTGCAGAGAATAATTCAGATAAAAAAAGGCGTGGAGAGAAAATAAGGAACGGAGATTGGAGATGTGAATTTGGAAGCAGTTTGCAGAGAGAAAAGGGGTAGAGGAAAATTAAAGGAGTTATTGATTTGCATGGATGCCATATGGATGGGGCATGCTGCGATTTAAGCAAAATTAGACGGACAAAATCAAAGTGTGAAAATAAAAGCGAATATAACATTAGTCATGACTATAAAATGAGATATCAAAACTTTTGAACTGTTTTTTTAACCTTAATAAAAGAACAATTTTAAGTAGAGCTCAAAAATATAATATTTTAGTGGAACCAATTCGGACTTAACACCTCAAAATTCTACAAATGGCAGTAATGTCAAAATATATTAGATTATGTAGCGGTTAGAAATTTTTATAATAGTTTATTAATTATCATTTTCTCTTCTCCACCATATAACAACATTCTAATTTATCATATAACAACATTCTAATTTACCATATCTATAGCATCGTAATAATCGAGTTCGTTATTAATAAATGTGTTAAATTCATATATATCATATTTCTTTGTCTTGTGGGTTGCATGGTTTTATCACAGCTTGCATCTAGATCCAACTCCTGAGAAAAATACTCCTACTCCTGAGATATATATTATTGTGGTTGGTTTTTTTACCCCCTTGTAACAATATCTCTGGGTTACCAAAATTGTCAGAAACTGTCATTTTATTAGTGCAAGTTGTGCACCGAATTTCATTCTTCTAAATTCTTCCATAATAGAGAAAATAAATAAAAACTATTTTTCCCCAACTATAGAGGGCTGTAACTTGGAGGGGAAGGGGTTTTGGAAAAAAAATATATGAAAGATTCACCTTAATTTTTTCTGAAAAATCACCCCTTAAAATCTTTCGAATTAAGTTAGAAAGACCCTGTATATACCTACTCTGTTCGTGTGTGCGTCAATGTCAAATCAATATAATGATCTCATTTTAAATCTGAAAATGAACAACTGAGCTAATAATAATGATCAAATATATTTATATGCCAGTTATGAAAAGGAATTGCTCAAATAAATTGCATTGGAAAAGTTTAATTGTTACCAAAATTTGCAGAAATATGTCGTCTCTTGTATATCTTAAGATACAAGATACAGCCTATTATATTACATAATAAAATTATTGCGGGTAACATAAGGCACATTTATATCCTAATTCCTCCTCCATTTTCACAGTTCCTTAATTCTTACATTAAGACACCTTGCTTTAGTCTCCGCCGTCTTTAACATTCCCATCCGTAGGAAAGTCGTTATTGGTCTGGTTCATTTCTTATACGGTCCGCGTCGTATTTTGAATAATGTCTCCTTCATAACGATTCAGATAAGATTCCCAATTTCCTGAGATAATTGCAAACCGTATTAGGGCCCCGTCTTAATAACATTAGATCGCACTGCTTCATATTGAGTTATATATTCCGTACCACAGACGATTATGGAAATAAATGGCCACCAAAATGTATTAAAAATTTAGCAATAAATCAGTATGTAATCACTATGTGGTTTACTTATGCTTTAATTTTATTCTGTGACAACAAATGATTGGGGTCGGGTTTTTTTAACAATGGCAGTTTCACCGCGTTGAATTTCTCATTTCATTTATTCCAGGGTGCTTTATTTCTAAATGACTTAATATCATTGGATCTGATAACAGTATAAATCCAGGTGGAAGGATTTTAACTTCCACGGGAATACGGAAATGGTTTAAAGTGATGATTGATATTAAATATTATATATATATATATATATATATATATATATATATATATATATATATATATATATATATATATATATATATATATATATATATATATATATATATATACATATATATATATATATATATATATATATATATATATATATATATATATATATATATATATATATATATATATATATATATATATATATATATAAATATATATATATATATATATATATATATATATATATATATATATATATATATATATATATATATATATATATATATATATATATATATATATATATATATATATATAAATATATATATATATATATATATATATATATATATATATATATATATATATATATATATATATATATATATATATATATATATATATATATATATATATATATTGAAAGGGCGATTCTTGTGGATGACTATTTTGTAATTGGCTTTCCTTAAAAATGTATTGTACCCTTCGCCGCCCGTCTACTGATCTCAACATGAATCTTGATTCGTCAGTGAATAAAACTTGAGACCATTGCAACTCATTCCAAACAAGATGAATTCGAGCAAAATCCAAACGAGCTACTCGATGTCGTCGAAGTAATCGCATTCCAATAGCAGGTCTTCTTGCGATAAAACACAACTGACACAACTGTTCTTCGTGCGTTTCTTAAATTTCGGTTTGTAATCTCAGCTGTTTGATAGGGATTTATCGATATTTGCAGACCAATAAATCGATCGTCAATATTTTGCATTTTGTTAACTGAATTATTTTTTTTCAGGAGAATATCAACTGAATCTTTTGACGTTTCAGTGTTAACCGTTACCATAGCCTCCTTGTTAAATATCAAACTTAATAACACCGTTTCATCTAAAATGTCGCATCCTCGTTGCTGATGGGGCTACAGAGGTGATTCAAAAAAAAGAATATTGAAAAAAGAATGGTAAACACCGTGATCAACCTAAGAATTCAATACAAATAAAATTTCACTCCACAGCGACATTCAAATTTCGTGTCAAAATCATAATCGGTTTTTAAAGGCTGTACAATGTACATTGTGTACGTATTAAAAAATAATTTTTTTATGGAAAGCCAATTACAAAATAGTCATCCGCAAGAATCGCCCTTTCAAACAAAAAAAAATTATCAAAATCGATAGGCTGGTTTAAAAGTTATTGGAAATCAAATTTGGGACAAAATCTAGTTGCGCCACTTTTTATGTCCGACAGTTTATATGTAGATAGAGAACTAAATTAAAAATCGCCAGAATAATCAAGTGGCAATAATAATAGTTTCTACATATCGTATTATGATTTATCAAATATAAAACTTATTAAACTATGGCTAATTGTTCATAAATATGAAATAAAGCTTTTCCGAAAGCAAAACACACGTAGCATCACAATCCGTAGTAAAAATGAAGTGTGCATAACTCTTCAAAGATTTCAAAATTAATATGTGTAGTATTTTAAATCATAATATATAGTGAAAATATGAAAAGCATAAATAATAACATTACGTGATTGGTTGGCAGTTAACTACAATGTATGTGGAAATACGAGTAACTAAGTTAGTGTTTGTTTGTTTCTGTGAAGGGATTTCCATAACAATAGATAATAATGCTAAGAGTTCGTAAAGGCACTTAAAAACGGTAGCCACGTTTAAATTTCTCTCTGAGAAAACTAAGAATTTATATAGTAAAATTCAAGTAAATTATTGAAATTTGGGCGTGACAATAATTACACGTATTACCAAGGAATTATGTAAAATAAATTAATAAATTTCAAATAATTCTGGTTTATCCAAGCAGTAATTAGATGTCTAGGGTGTACGTATCCTAGATAGTTCTGTAGTAGATTTCATCATATCCACATAAGGATTTGCAAGTAGTAAATTAACATCTCAACAAGTTATTATATATGTTCAAGAAGACGTCTCAATTCGTCGCAATTCCACACGTAGCAATTCGTCGCAATTCCACAAGTAGTATTCCTGATTTCGCCGTAAGATTGTTTATCGTGGCTGTTCACACAGTGAGGACCCCGTTGCAGTTTTCCGAACGAGGAAGCCAATACAGTAGAAGCATAATAGTGATTCAGTGCAGTGCGCGAGTGATTGTTTTTGTTTATTTTTGTTTGCAAAGAATTTACTTTGCAATAATTTCACAAACAAACCACAACTTCTTTTTATAATAATTGTCATAATAGATAACAAATATTGCTTATTTCTAAATATATGTCTCACATTGTTCGTTAAGGATTTGATATTCTGTTTTTAGTAATCTAAGGTATGATAGGTTGTCTCAGGATCGATTTAGCTTATTTTTTTTGCTTTTTGTTCAATGTTATTGAATCACCATCAAAGTATAAATATTGTTAATAAATAGATGAAAAGATGTACTAGTTAAATGCTAACCAACCTCTCTCTTTTCTTCCAGAATAAATTCAATACTACTAAAGATGTCACATGTTAAATAATGTTGGGAACATAGTAGTTTCAACGAGAAATAATATTTTCTTGGATATAAAATTAAATTTATAATCTTTATAATATTTAAGATTTTTTTTGAACTCAACTAGAGATTAAGTGTTTCTATGCTCTAATTTAAAATTTAAAGTAAGAAAACCATTCAAAACCAAGAGTTTTTCATTTTATCTATATAATTATAAAATTGACACATACAAATAAATACGAAATTCAAGTATCCTCAAACTATCTCTTTCCATCATTGTCTATAAATATCATATATCTCTACCATCACAAATTATCATGTAACAATTTGTTGTCAAATATTTACATATTCTTTTAAGCAATCTCTCTCCACATTATATTACTAATTAGCTTATATTCTGTTTCGTATATTTTCTGTTGAATTGGTACCAGATCACTATGCCAGTGAACAAGTTGAATTTATCATTTATTTGTATGTGTACACATAGAAAATAATAAATAATAATTACTGGTTATACTTAAAACATCCAATCGCTAAATAGATTAAGAGGAGGTTACATTATACCCATTATAGATTTAATGAACACAAACATAATAAAAATACAAACACTGAAAATATGCGGTTTTGAAGATAATTATTGACAATTGATAATAAATAAACCAACCAATAAATTTTAAAAAATCGACCACATAGCACATTGTTACAATCGATAGCACATTGTTACATAAGTACTATGGTGGTCAGTGTAGATTACTGATACTATTTAGTTTTCTTGTGAATGTTAACTCGTTTGATCTTATTAGTGTGTACGAGTTGCGCTAGAATATCATCAGCAACTGTATAAATAGGAAGTCTACAGTAACATCTATTTCTTGTGGTCAATGAGATGAGAGTAATTATTTTCATGGCTTTTGTTTCGCGGTGGCATTTAGCCCACCCTTGATCTAAGCTATATATAACTACTTTTCCTATCTATATGCTAGAAATATTGAATTACATATACAATAGAATTCTTAGAAAGGATTTAAAGAGGGAGTGATACAGAAATTGCTTGCTTAGTCAAAACTAACATCATTTGTTGGATCTTATATATTAATTATTATTTCGAAAATTCGAAAAAAATCATATTTTCACCCTGGAATGTATTTATTAGCTTTTAAATTCTTTGCAATTCATATTTATTATTTGAGAAGAAATCTTGGGTTTGTAGCAGTTCATTACACAGAGAAATAATTCAAATACATAGATAAATAGTCAAAAGAAAATACCTACTAGTTGCATGTCTGGACATATATACGGAAACAAATCACTTAGAAGTTGTACAAGTTCTTTTACCTTAATTGAAGATCTTCAGAGTTTTCTATGAATTTGATATTCGTCAAAATTAATGTCAAATAAAAATGTCACTGTGAGAATGGCGAAGTATTTATATAAAAATTTCAAATATAAATGATCAATTAAACAAATCGTACATCACTCTGAAGATCCTCCATAAAGGTGAAAGAACTTGTACAACTTATTTGTGATTCGTTAACTTATTTATATATGTCTAGATATACAACTATTAAGTGTTTTCCTTTTATCTATTTGAATATTTCTCTGTGTAATGAACTGCTTTGAAAATGAATTGTAGAAAACCAACGATAGTTATCAATTTGTTCGCTATTAAATTTTCTGCAAGATAGCATTAACGCGCATATTTTATATTTTCGTTTCTATATAGCAATTATAGGCTAAGCAATGTAGGGTTTGTAGGCGAATTAATTTTCGGAAAGCTGGAAATGGTTTTATTCTTTTAATTTGCATGTAAATTTAAAATTAAGTCAAGTGATATGGACGATGTGCATGTTAAAAAAACAACCGTATTAAAAATAAAACGCCACTGTGATGTAAATATGTAATGAAAATTTAAAAAATTCAGTTTAAGTACAAAAATCTACGATGTAAATTTTAATGTGTGGGTAATTCACAAAAAAAGAAAATTATACATAAAGCTTTAATTGAATTTGCTGCGTTTGGAAGTAGAAGCTGACTGAAGCAGTTGGTCCACTTGAAGGTCCTCGTCATCCAGGAGGTCTTCTAATTCGTCATTATTATCAGATAACATCACTTCGTTGTCGTTTAAATTTGATTCGTCATTAATTTTATCTTGTGTATTTCTGCAGGATGATCCTCTGCAATTATAGCATATTGGGGAATATTTCACTCATTATTAAGCAGCTCCTGCGGGGCTTGTTCGGCTGTAGATGGTACTGAGAGCCGAACCCCATTGAACTGGGTCCATAAAATGTCCATGCCACAAATTAATCTGTAGGAAAGCCCTCATTGCGTGCAGTCTAGCAGTTTCTTCAGTTCGAGGAAGAGTAGCCATGTTAAAAGTTTTTGTACTAAGGATTAGGTGAACAGTTTAAAGCATTTTTCATTCAGAGAGGGTAGTTTGAAGAAGCAATTCGGCATACAAAGCCGTAATTAGCCAATATGTTATTATTATTATTATTAGCCAAAGCCATGTAGTGCTACTGGCCTAAAACTGCTGGTATGTGAATTAAATTGTTATTCAGTTATTTGTCGAACCTTTTTCGACATTTACAAATTATTAAACTTGTAATAACATAAGCTGAATTTATATGGCTCTAGTACTTCATATCTCTACACAGTAGTAGATTTAAAACCCGTTCATGGAATATTTTAGATTTCACGTACTCTCATAACTCAACTATTTTTAAAGGGCGCTGGGAATCCAATTTAGCTTTCGCAATATTATCTTCATTGGAATTGTGTTATACCTACATATGTCTTATACAAATGTTTGCATTAACAAAAAAGGGACACTTGAAAAATGGAAGATTAGAGGAATATTCACGTTGTCGTCTTTTCTCTTCCCTCGAATTTCCCGAGAGATCTCCCCGTTAAATTGTAGAACCTTTTTAACTTAATACCCCAATTTGAATTACATAATGGATTTCGTAAAGGGTTTAAAAGTTTAAAATTCTGCAAATTAAGTGCAAGGACTTATAATTTGCATTTATATTTTACTTTTCTTATAATTTAAATTGTAGCTAGATAAGAATAACATAATACAACTATCTATAGTGCTTTCGTTTGATATGCAAACTAATGGAATGTGGCGCTCAGTGGCGCGCTCTATTATCCTAGTATAGGAAATAAAATAAAAAACAATAATCTTATCATTCTCGTAGGTAGAACAGAACAGCTACCCACAACTGGAAAGGGCGGAAAGGGCAAATTAAAGACTAGCTGGAAGAAAGAAACATTGAACACGATGATTTACTACTTAAAGCTGAATTGTTGACACTGGCAAGGCAACATTTCCCAGCTTCCAAGAAGTATGTAGTGAATGAAATGGCCAAAGCAAGAGGAATGGAGGTAATTCGATTGCTTCCATATCACGGCGAACTGAACCCAGTTGAGCTTATTTGGGCGCAAATAAAAGGGAAAGCTGCTTTTCCAGAAATGTTTTGTGAATAGAAAGTACAAAATTTAAGTTAGCTGATGTGCCAAAACTTCTCAATGGTGCAATCAAAGAAGTAAATGCGGCCAACTGGATAAAATGTATAGACCATGTGAAGACCATTCTCACGTCGCGTCGAAAAATATACCTCTACCTACCTAAATATATGTCTATAATTTATTATAAACAATGCTGTAATTAACACATCGTAATGTTTTAAACGAATTATGATAAAGAGAATCTACCTACTAATTATTGTAAAAGTATCGTAAAATATTACGTTTACGATTTTCTAACTAAGATATTTTTTTGGAACAGCCACAGTACTATTGTGGGTGTTATGCTCTTACGAATTACTAGGGTCGTAAGTAATTACTAATTACTTACGATTATTAGGGTCTTACTAATTAAACGTTCCAAACAGTGTATTCTAAAAACCAATGTTATAGTTAGAAGTAGTACCCAATATTTGACCATGTCTTCATGTGTTATTTTTCAACAATACGATATCTCTCAGGCTATTAAGATTTTTTCTTCTATTGAAGATTATTAAGATTTTTTCTTCTAGTGAAATACTGGGGTGTTAACATTAATTTTACCTACCTACACTTTTTGAGCATTTACATTGGTAGTGCTAAAAAAGAAACCCTCTGTGATCAATGTAAGATTCCTATAACGCACGGTAAAAATATCGCACAGCTTAGTAAAAAATCATACAGTTCCATAAGAAATACATGAGAAATTGTGATACGATTATGTGTATTCATATTGAAAAAGCAGATCCGAAAAATCCAGAACCAAAAATTAAATCACAAGGTAGATGTTGGACGGACAAAGAAATAAGGACAGAAAGTGCCAATTTTGTGAGCCCTATAAATAATTTACTTGCACCGTCTATTTAAGAATTTTTTTCCCAAAAATGTCAATGACTAGCTATTTAATTTATATTTTTTCGAAAAATAAACATTTTCTTTCAGTCTAGTTTGCAATTTATACTTTATATTGTAGATATATAAGAACAAACAAATCTTATATTAAATTATAGCATTGACTTACACTGGGGTGCAACTATTGCACTCTCCAATGTTGATTAAATTCTTTGGTATTATGAAGATTAATAGAATGTCATGGTTTACCAAGTCAAACGCCTTACTAAGGTTCAGAAATACTCCAAGTGCATTTTCCCGCTGTTTTAAATGAGCTATACATTTAAATACCTAAGTGACGATTGCATTTAACGTAGATGTTCCTTGTCGAAATCCAAATTGTTGCGCAGAGATAATATTAGATTTTAATAAAAATTATTGCCTTTGTTTAAAAATATTGGATTTGGCAATAACTTTTCAATAATTTTTTAAAACGAAGAGAGGAATGAAATCGGTATATAGTTTTCCATTTGGAATTTGTCTTTTTTATGAGGAATAATAATTTGGCAGGAAATTTTCCCTTTCCCATAGAGTTGTCGAACATATTTGTAAGGGTAACTTACAAAATAGAGAGAGACTTACAAATATACAGAGAAAATAAAATACTTCTTAACATTGAATAATACGACCAGAGTAAATATAATTTCCTTTCTGTGATAGATAAGCATATGAAGTATGGTAATGAGAACTTTTCGTGGGTTATATTCTTCGTGTTCTTATTGGTAAACCATTCCCCATAAGGAATAGACACAGTGGGAAAGGAGATATTTTTAAGTCGGTGCCATTTCAGTTTTATTGGCATGGGACTTTGGATTCCGAAGATATACTGGGAAAATCACCAGATATACCATAACAAATGGCGAATACGCCGGTCACAACTCTATTTATAAATATTTAAAGTAATTAAAAAATATTTTCTACCCTATCAAATTATGCAGCTGAAAATCACGATATACCAGAATAAATGGCGAATTCGCCAGTCACAACCCTAATTTATAGATATTTAAATTAATTAAAAAAATATTTTCTATTAGATCAAATTATGCAGCTGAAAACCGTTCTCTGAAAACCATAAAAATTTATTTAAAAAAAATCATAAGCCGACTTTATGACTACACCTACATGTACGAACTTAATGAACGAACTAAAATGTAGAAAATAATATTTTAATTACTTCAAAGCAAAGATTTATAATCAGTTATTTTTGGAGTCGGTGGCAGCCAAGGTTAACTAACGTGTTCACTTGAATACAACCTGCCTAAAGCGACGCCACAAATACAAGTAAACCTAAATTTAAACTTCTAGTCGAATACAATTAAAGATGTACCTCCTACGCTACCTACGCTACTTCGTTATACGTTTTTAAATATTGGCTGGCACCGACTCCAAAAATAATAAAATTCCAATAAACAATAAATAATTGATTGTATTCTAACTAAGGATGAATAACGTAATTATTTTTTACTTTTTGGTGCAGTAATATAAAAATATTTTTATACTACTACTAACTACCCTATACAAAAATACTAACTAACTCTCACCCCTATATCTGATCTTCTTTTTCTTCTATCTTCAATATTCTAATTTAAATCTTACTATTTCCGCACTGGTTTATTGTTTTTTTGTTATAGGCAATATTTTTCTTATTTCTTTTTGTTTTTTTTTTGTATTTCATTTGGAATGACAAGGATACTTTGCGACCATGGGTTCCTTTAATCTTAATCACATATACTCGAGGAACTGCGGATAGATATAGATTTACACAAGGACAAGACAGTGGGAATACTTTATAACTATCTATGTACAATATTAGTTTAATAATTATATTTTTTTAATTACGGTAATAGTGGGGTAGTAATTTTAATATTCTATATGTTTATTTTTATATATTTGTTTGATGTAAAGCTTCTATAAAATTGCCTTATATGATTATAGGCAATTTATAGGATTGTCTTAAAATGTAGCTCATGTGCTACTATGGGGATATTACCACCAGGCTTCATAGTACAGGAGGACGCACATGTTATTGTGGGTCGGGAATATAGAAGGATGGGGAAAGGGCGGAAAAGTCATAGAACATATATCCCATCCAGTATTCTTCAGAATAAGCATCAATGAACTAGACCAATCATAGTGTCTTGTACATTTCGAGCAATCGACCGATCTCTCTCATTAATATTCAACATGTTTGCAGAATTTCCTAGCCAGGTTTAATTTTAATACCCTACGTAAATATTAAAATTGTTGTATTATTATTTTTAATTATTAATTTTTATCGATATATGGGATTTAGATTATGGGTTTTTTGTTGTAAACTATAAAAAAACACGATGCAGTGTTGCATAAATATGTAAAATTAGTTCAGTAAGATTAAAGTTTTTCCTTTGAAAATTCTGAATTTGGTTAAAAATCTCCGACTAGGCGATATATGAAATATCTGGGGATATATGAAATATATTGTCAATAATGGTTAGAGTATTTTCTGGATATGTTGTAATCGGATGCGACGTGCATCTATTTACAGCCTCACTGATTTATATGTTGTCAAATCATCCATTATTACTGTTCGTATATCCAAGCTCCTCTCTATGTGCTCGTAAATCGCTAACAATGGTGTAGGTATAATATAAATGTTCTGACATTCCGACGAGGAAGTTATTACATTACATTGGAATCACACGTACAACGTATTGTTAGTTTCAAATTTTTTACGCAAACCGTAATCATATCAAAGTTTTTGTTACCCCCCGAATCCCAACCCCTTGAATCCCCTTGCAAGTCGATGAAATTTGGCACAGTTGTTTACTGTATCTTTCGGACACTTACAGAAGCTGAGGTCCAAAATTTGTTTGCACGCTGTTTGCCTCTTCAACACAGGCGCGAGAAGGTTTCCTTTTCCTCCCCAATACCAATAGGTCAGGGGATAGTTGACTTCCCAGCCAGATCTGCAACTGGTGGAATGTGCTTAATGCATGCTCCTTCGCTTCCCCTCGCAGGGTGTAAGTCATGCGAGAAAGTTTCGTGAAATGTTTTGTTCATTTATTTTATAAAACTGTTGAAGTAATTACTAATCCTCCGGTAGATGCAGTCATTCAAACAGGTACAGTGGGCAGTATTTTGAACAGTATTGCATATGTACCTCTAATATGCAGGGTGTTCTAGTATTTTTACATCTTCTACGGGTGCGAAGCACAAATTAGCTGAGCCCCTTTCTCTGGTAGTCTAGAAGGTTTCCTTTTCATCCCCAACACTTCCCAGCCAGATGCCAGAAGCCAAGAAAATATTATTGGACCAAGTGCCCTTTTTTTAAATGGAATGCTATGTACATTGTTCTAGGCTGCGTTATTTGGGAGAGTAAAATATATTTTTGCCCCAGCTCTCCAGGTCAGCGTAGATGAATTACTGATGCTTAAAATGAAAATGCAAATAATTTAACTAAGTACGGAAGAAAAGTTGATAAAAAAATGTTAAAAATGTCGTTTTTAGGACGCCACCAAGGGTATTTGAGGGCCGCTGGACCCGAGCTAGCAATTAAAATGGGACTCTACAATAGGGGTGATATCGAAGGCCGGAAGGAAGCGTATCAGTATTAAACAGAACAGTAAACGCTGGTCTTACCTGCAATAACTTAGAAGCCCGCACAGAATCTACGATGAGTGCACACACTATTAGGTTTAAGGGCTGTGAATCAATCAATAACCAATGGGAATAAAAGTCTCGACTTACAAGTATATAACAAAATAAATCGACAATCCGTCTTAACTTAAACAAAGCCACTGAAGGCAAAAACTCTGATAGGGCAAAATAGACATATGCCCGAAGTCAATATGCGAATGCAAGCCAAAAAGTTTTAAATTACTAAATAAGAAAGCAATATGAACGACAGAAAATAAATTGCTAATTCCCTTGTCAATTAATAATCATGTCAAAAAGTGACAGCAATTTCTGACGGCAAATGATTACTAGACCAAGTACTGCATTTATAGATTGTGGCTTTCGCGTCTCACAACAATATCAGTACATTTTTGAGGCTCCTTTCTGGATTTTAGTCTCCTTTCAAACTTCTTTTTTGTCTTCTTTCAAACTTGGCTATCTCCCAACCACTTATAGAGGATATAATGATTTTTTTTGTTGAAATAATGCAATCTGTAGATGGATATTAAAAAAATCACTACAATCACAATTATGGGCTTTAAGAAAAACTTATGTGAATACCAGTTACGAGACATCTAATTAAGGTTTTTGAATCATTTTCATCTCCTAAAAATATACAGGGTGGCCTGTATATTTTTATTCTCAATTTTTTCAAATGGAGCTCTCTGTATATTTTTCAACCATGTGATGCAGAAACGAAACCGAACATTTTTTGTAAGTACCTACTTCTCTATGGCTAATTGCAACCATTTTCGTTTTACAAATAAATAAGTTTTTATTTTACAATCAAGAACTTTTTAAATGGAATTGCCTCAATTTTTTCAAATGGTAGAGTGAAGAAATGAAAAACGAACATTTTTTTGTAGTTCCCTAGGGCTAATTGTTTTATTGAGCTATAATTACAAAACTCAAAAATAAACTTAAAAAAAGAGGTTTCTTCAAATAAATGGTTAGAAAAAATTATAATAAATGTTCCATACGTTTTTGTTGACACACATCTCTATGCGCTCTTGAAATGAGGTTCCCACTGTTCCTAAAACTGCCGGTGTGATAAATCTTAAGGCAGTTATTATTCTTTGCTTTATATTTTGTACTGTTGCTGCTGTGTCTCTATAAGCAATTTCCTTCACGTATCCCCATAAAAATAAATCCATTTTTGTAAGATCTGGAGATCTAACAGGCCATTTAGTGGGTCCATTCCTTCCAATCCATTAATGAGGGAACGCATTATTTAAGTGGTCTCTAACTGTATTTCAATAATGTGGTGGAGCACCATCTTGCTGAAACCACATCCTATTTGGATTTACTTCAGGGAGACTTACCAATAATTGTGGCACATAGTTTTCCAAAAAATCAAGATAAATAGCTCCAGTTAATGTACCATCAAAGAAATGTGGTCCTATTACATATCCTCCAATAATTCCTCCCCAAACGTTTATATACCATCTGTATTGGTTATCAACTTGCATAAAAAAGTGAGGATTTTCCGAAGCATAATAATGGAAATTGTGCCTATTAACAAATCCGTTTTTATGAAAAGCTGCCTCATCAGTAAATAAAATATTATTGTAGAAGTTGACATTATCTTGCATTTTACCTATGGCCCAATTGCAAAATGAGCTCAGTTCTCTTTGACTAACATGGTGATTCTCATCCATTGCCAGCACCACAGAAAATTCACTTCTTTCATTTACAACACGTTCTATTCGTTCCCTTTTTTATATCCGACATTTCCGGTTTCCAGAAATCTATCGAGATGGTGCTGGAAATCTATTTGGAAACTGCTAACACCAGGAATCTTTCTTCCAGTATAACGTTGGTGATAAATTCTAGTGGCAAGTGAACAATTTCAGTCTGACTCGCCCAAAACAAAAGTCATGTCTACATGTTCCGCTTTATTAAAATTCAGATTGTAAAATTCCAACTTGGTATTTTAAATTCAACACAAATTACATGACAATTTATACCAAACTGACTTTATAGGTACTTCTTGAATTTGGCACTTATTTATTTGTAAAACGAAAATGGTTGCAATTAGCCATAGGGAAGTACTTACAAAAAATTTTCGTTTCTCATTTCTACATCACATCGTTGAAAAATATACAGCGAGTTCCATTTGCAAAAATTGAGACAATTCAATTTAAAAAGTTCTTGATTGAAAAATAAAAATTTATTTATTTATTTATAAAACGAAAATGGTTGCAATTAGCTATACGAAAGTATATACAAAAAATGTTCGTTTTTTATTTCTACATCATATCGTGGAAAAATATACAGGGCTTCATTTGAAAAAAATTGAGAAAATTCAATTTAAATGGTTCTTAATTGAAAAATAATTTTTGGCCACCCAGTACATTTTTAGGAAATAAAAATGATTTAAAAACATTAATTAGATATCTCGTAACTGGTACTCACATAAGTTTTCCTTAAAACCCATAATTGTGACGGTAGTGATTTTTTTAATATCCATCTGACGATTGCATTATTTCAACAAAAAAAATTATTATATCCAAGTGGTTATGAGATAATCAATAATAATAAAGGAGTTATAGGAGACTAGAAAGAGGCCACAAAAAATATACTGACATACATAGTTTAACAAGTTTAAGAAGTTTAACAAGTTTAACAAGTGATATACTGTTAGTGAAGTTTAACGTTAAAAGAAATTTAAAATAGATATTTAAGTAACAAAACCTGTGATTTTATTTGTGGGATACTTTGGCACATTTTACAACACTTTTAACTTGCGGGGCTATACGCGTATTTGTATTGGTTTGCTCAATATTATTCATTGCAGATTTAAGGGTAGTAATATTTAGTTTCTCGATGACAGTTTATTTTTTCTTTAATTACTCTAACATTAATCTTGATATAATTTTAATTCAGTTTAATTTCCATATTCACTCGCATATTTTAATTGAACCTCAGAAATATCTTGGGAATATCTAAATTTATAGATTTAATCATATTACCAATTAATCCGTTTTATCTAAATCAAAGGAAGTCAAGTGTTATCATTTCCCAGCACAAAGCGAGTTGGGAAGCCTGGGGTAGATAAACCTCTCTCGAATACTTATTTTTAATTGCACGGAATAAAGGCATTACGCGCTTCGTACTCCGGAAATTTGTGGTATTTACTTTTAGGTTATAAAAATTTTAATTTCGTAATTTTTGTAGTTTTTAGCTCTACCGCTTGTTAGGTATATACAAAAGACTGATATGATTCCAATTACGATAAAAGGATTTATGATTGTTCAGCATACAACACATTTTTAGGCTGATCATAACGTTTAATCTCAAATAGGCAGCTCAACCAATTGGAACAAATGGAAATGAAAATTGGAATTCGTAATGCTGGTCTTCCAGCGTTGCATTATGAGATATTGGCCCTTTTTAAACCTACATAACTTTTCAACTAGTTGAGCCGTCTTTTTGCTCACTTCCGGTTTAACCGGAAATGAGTTTGCATATTTAATGTTATTTTGTTATAATGTTATAATGTTTTTTTAATGTCATTTTGTGTTATTTTGGTAAAGCGTAAAATTTAAAGCTACTATCTTTCAGACTAGATGTTCATTATTAATTATTAGTTCATTGTTTCATATATTCTTACTTGTTCAATCGATAATGAATGGTTCGGTAGTTCGAAACTCGAAACATTTACATTTTTATGTACATTTTTCCACAGCTGAAAATTGAATATTCGTCAGGAAAATTAGACAGTGATGGTTTTACAAGCTTTTAAAGTGAATGCCTACTGTGTTTTGTCGAAATCCTACGAAATAAATAATAATTCACAAGGTCGACTATGAAATTTATCGTGAAACTTTTGTTCGAACGACTGGTCTGTGTGCTAAATTATTATAACCACCCTGTAATTTTATAATTACCAATAAGTTAGTAAAATATTATTTCACGATTTTGACATATTTGCTCGTTTAGATGTTACTACTTTACATTATATCTCATTCAAAACAGTTGCGTAGCGATAAGTGAGCGAATGATTTTGTACCGAAATATTTATCTGCAATTTTCTCGAAAATTTGCCTCGGGTTTTCTCGAAGTTTTATCTAAAATTTTCGTCATTCGGAGAAATTTTCATCATAAGAAGCACATTTTTTGCGTAGAAGGGATAATAATTCATAATGAAGCAATATTTTCGTGACCCGAAAAGATAGGACGTTTTAAACGTAAGAAAAGCGCCGTAGGCATCTTAATGTGCATCAAAATTATGAATAGATTTAAATTTATCGCCCCAAAAAATCGTGCGTCACCAAGTGACCAAGTCACGGAAATATATTGAATTTTAGAAAAGTTTGCTGAAAACGTTGAAACAAAAAATTTCAAGTTTGAAATAGGGGGTTGTTACTAACCGAGATATAGGGGATCTCGGTGATTCATTCATTGGTGATTCATTGACCCATGAGAAAGATAGGCTAAATTAAGTGGTTGTTTCATCTAGTTTTAACATTGGAAATGTTTATGTTTAGACAAGAGTATATGGGTACCAAGTTACAAGTTTTCGTTCAAGGCCAAAAGACAGCGGTGTCGCGATCGAGTGACGCAATACATGTAGATACCGCAGCGCTCGGCTCGTGAAGAGTACTGGGGAGTGGGGAGTACTCAGTGCAGCTATATTGGAAGAGGTGGCGCATTGCTAGTAGTGATGGGAATAATCGGGATATTTTCATAATCATAATTTTCATAAATTTAATAATTCGAGTGTAAACGAATGCCCGACGATAATTAAAATAAAAGAACAAGTGTAGGCTACAAACGTATATTATTCTAAACTAACTAACAAAACCTCTACATATTATTCCTTTCATATTGCCGTCAAAGCAGCCCATAAATACTTTACAGTTATCGAAACTGTCTCGCCCTGAAGGCAATTAAATACGTCTACCTAACATAAACAATAAACATATCGCTCAGCTGGTACGGTAGTATATACAACATGAGTAGGTTCCCATTGTCAATTATGATAGCAAAAATGAAATCATAAATCACTAAATAAGAGCTTCTGATTTAGCTAATGAGCGGCCGCGTTTTAAGAATATACATTCAGCAGCATACACATTTAAAATAGTAAACTGATGAATTTGAATAATGAATTTATTATTTGAATTGTTTCTTATTTATAATTTTTTAAATAAAAAAGAATGCCTGACAGCATTCACTGCATAATTCCCCATCGTGAAAGCTGCCTGGGTCACTTGGCCGCTAGTGTTTATTAATTATTAATCTTATGAATATTAGTTTTACCTGTAATATCAAAACTGTTCAAGTATAAGTAGTAATTCCGTTAATTTTACTTGCCCAAAAAATAATAATGACGTCGAAAAAATCATATTTTATATACGGGGTGGTCACAAATTACAAAATCTCAAAAAAAAATTGTTTTCGGGAAAACGCTATTATTTATAAAAGTTTTTACTTGTCCAAAAAATAGTAACGACGACAAAAATCATATTTTTTATACGGGGTGATCACAAATTACAAAATCTCAAAAAATGTTTACTTTTCGGGAAAAGCTATTATTTATAAAAGTTTTTGCTTGCCTAAAGCAATGTCGACAAAAATTATGTTTATTATACGGGGTGGTCCAAAATTACAAAATCTTAAAATTCGGTAAGAGTAAAGTTTGTACTTTTGTGATCACCACGTAAAAAATTATACATTGTCGAGAAAATTTTATTGTTTATAAAAGCTTATACTTGCTCAAAAAATAGTAATGACGTCGAAAAAATCATATTTTTATAAGGGGTGGTCACAAATTACAAAATCTCAAAAAGTGTTTAGTTTTCGGGAAAACGCTATTACTTACAAAAGTTTTTGCTTGCCTAAAGTAATGTCGACAAAAATTATGTTTATTATACGGAGTGGTCAAAAATTACAAAATATTAAAATTCGGTAAGAGTAAAGTTTGTACCTTTTGATCACCACGTATTAAAAATTTATGATGATTTTGCCACAATTATGTTTTTATATGGGGTGATCAAAAATCACAGTTAAATTCGATAAAAATCCGCAAAAATCATATTTTTTATACGGGGTGGTCGCACATTACAAAATCTCAAAAAATGTTTAATTTTCAGGAAAACGCTATTATTTATAAAAGTTTTTGCTTGCTTAAAGTAATGTCGACAAAAATTATGTTTATTATACGGGGTGGTCAAAAATTACAACATCAATTCAAGAGTAAAGTTTGTACTTTTTGATCACCACGTATAAAAAACTAATGATAATTTAGCGACAATTGTTTTTATTCGGGGTGATCAAAAATAACAGTTTCCTCTTTTCAAATTTTAAGATTTTGTAATTCTTAACCACCCTGTGTATACAACACAATTTTTGACAAAATCATCACTATTTTTAGGCAAACAAAAACTTTTTTAAAGAATAGCATTCATTCGAAAACCAAAAAAATGAGACTGTAATTTTTGACCACCCCATGCAAGATAACCTGTTTAAAACGACAAGACCTTCAGGGTCAAACGAACAAAAAAATCGTAACACAATTGAGTTTTATTTTTATTCAATTCAATTGAGAAAATTTTACCAGTTGTGTCTGGTATTTTCAATACGCCTGCGATACTTGCGTAATATGTAAGATCTGTAATTGTTTTTTTAAGTTTAACTGCAAATCCAATATAAGTTGGTTAATTAAAAATTATGTTTATTATTCCTTACTACATACCTAACTCGTAAATTGAGATGTGTATTATATTAGTAATACTTAAGTTTTTCAAAAATAAAATGCTAAAAAATTATGTTTATATTTATATATAACCTTATGTGTATAATAAACAGTTAAAAGACCTATCCTGTTAGAGCAAGCGAGTAAGATAAATACAACGCAACTTGTATTGATAATGAGACAATAACTCGGTGCGTAGTACGTTCTGCGCATTCTTATGGCAAATTGTGACAGTATCCATACTCAATATTATATTAAATTATTAACTAATGTGTTATTCTAAATTTATAAAATGCTAGCGCCCCAATCGTACGCCAAACATTACTAATAAACACTTAATAAACATAAGCATTCTAAAGCCAATCTGGAAATTGCCACAAGCATGCACGCGCACCATAGTATTTAACGTATTCGAAACAACTCAAAAGGATCGGTATATTATGTTTCATATATTTTGTTATCATTTCCAATGTCTCCGATAGTTGCAAGGATTGCGAAATCTGTGAATTTTTTGGTAGAACAATGAAAACCGTATGACGAAAACCCCGAAGATTTTAACTTTTCTTAGTCGTTAATAAATAGGTGTCACTAGAAGGTTATGCTGAGTATAATATATCCAATTTGATTTGAGTCATTTAAGAGTCGTTAAAATGTTATGCTTGTTGAGTTTCTATCGCATATATCGCCCGAGACGCAGTAGCCCATCAACATAGGTTGATTGCCCAGCTGAGACAGACCCTAAACCTATTCTTCACGGCATCATATAGGTAATGATTTAAATGATAAGACCCTTTGAAAGTTATTATAGAACGTATTGGAACGTATTAAGAAATATTGTAAACGAGAATATAACTAGCTATTAAATGTATGACTTTTAATGGTATAACTACATAATATATCACCTAATAATGTATGCATCGACTGCATCTGAAGCTATAACATATTCTAGCTGGGATATATTTATTTTGAGAGCGCTATCCAGGCAAACATGTCTGTGCTCGTATAGAAACATTTAAACTGTACTTTAACTAGAGTCGATAAAACTTGCTCGTTCCAAACAAGCGTGGTATAGGTTTCTGATGAGTAAAGTATTTAACTGACTTTTAACATATCGATCATGCGAAGGTGAATACTAACAGATGCAATGTAGTTTTACGAAATTTAAAGAAGAATATCGTTTCTTATACAAATTTAATCATTAACACCGGATATGTTCCATATGTAATGAACATCCTAAGAAAACTTTTAAATGAAATACGAATTTATGCCCAAGCATTTACAAATTCATTTTAATTAACTATTTTAACTA
Source organism: Tetropium fuscum (assembly GCA_964058915.1). Classification (NCBI taxonomy): domain Eukaryota; kingdom Metazoa; phylum Arthropoda; class Insecta; order Coleoptera; family Cerambycidae; genus Tetropium; species Tetropium fuscum. The sequence continues at coordinate 207,435 of CAXKVY010000958.1, read as the reverse complement.
AAATTCCCACTATAGGTACTGTATTTCAAATTAAAATTATTTTACTTTAAACATGCATCTACCTATTGTTAGTTTTGTTTTTAAAATCTCAGCTTTTTCAAAAACACTTATAGTCCCCAGTATACAGTCCTTTTTTGAAAGTTATTACAAAAGTGATAAAAATGGTGTTAGCGGCTTCATTTTAACGAGTCTCCCACACAAAGTTCAAAAAACCCAAACCTGTCATTCCACAAAACTCTATTACAAAACTCAATTTTTTATTGTAATTGAAAAATTATGTTTTAACTTTTAGTACTGCCGGTATATTAGCCAAGCATGTATAATATGGAGAAGTTTTGGTACCGTAGTAAGAACTTTCGTGTGAATTATATAGATACAGACATTATCTTATGTCTGTCTGCGTTCTTACTGCGCAATGCAGCAGAGGTACCTGACCTTGCAATGGCCGAATACGAGCACAACTACTTGTTGATTCGCTTTAATGTTTATAAAACTATTTACCTTTGTGATTTAGAAAGTTGTTGATAATGTTGAGTGGTGGTACCTTTTTGTGAACTTGTGTAGAAGTCTCTGGTAGATCTGAAGCTGTTATACTTCCCTCGTTGCTGGATACAAGACTCGAGATTGTTATTTGATAGGTGATAGGTAAAACACTTGACTTAAACTTGATGTGACGCACTCACGGATTCACGATGGTTTTATTTAAAACGTAACACTGGACATTATTATTGTTTGCTTTAAACAAATATTTTAACTCTAAAGTTATATTACAGCAAAAGTGAGAAATTTTGTTGGATTTGATATCGAAAGGCAGAAGAATGGTTCAATTTTTATCAATCAGGCCAATTATATAAAGAAGATTCTAGAGAAATACGGAATGGCAGATTCGGCAGCTGTAGCCTGTAGCGACACCTATTGAACCAGGATGGAATCCAAGTGATTCTGCGATAAGTATAGCTGACAATTTGATCCCAATGACAATACACATTAATTTTGCTAACCTAAAAGTTCCTATATTTGTCACTTGGAACTAGCTAAATGGATTTTAATGAATTTTAGGTTAATTTGAAAAAAAACTGATGTGCAGTGTCTGACATATAAATGGGACTCGGTCTTTTGTTTTTACAGCAGGTCTATTTATAGCCTTCCATTATTATCATGACAACAACGATATGCCATTTATTTATAGAACTGTCAGATTAAGATTTTTTTCTAATATACATTTTTTTGAAATTTAATTGAATACAAAATGATGCCTGAATTTTTCTATAAATTTTAATATTAAATATGTTTCATTCCGTTCACTACAACTCCGTAAATATTGGAAAGTCATATCAACGATGCTATGTACAAGCTTAAACTAAATAAAAACTTATACTAAACAAATATTTAATTAATTCATAGTTCATAACATGTACTTTGTTATAAACACAATTTTTATACATAATTATGTTTCATATTATTGAAATTTTCTGTCCGCTCCGATCGATCCGCAAACTTTGGGGTCTTAAACATACTTTTAAGCGTACTTTTCACACTTGTATCATAAACATATCTATTAATGATTCTAATATATCATCATCATCATTATTATTATTAATCAATGAAGATCACTATTATCTGAAAATGTATAGATATATTACATAAATGTTTATATTATTAAATATGCAATCAAGCCACGAACACCAAAACCAAAGCACAAATTTCACTCTACTTGTGTTTCGCCAACTCAGTTGTCAACAACCATATATTATTAAAAGTATTTTAATTACCTCCCTGTGATGCCAACTTAGTTGGCGAAACGCGCGTCGAGGAAATATAACTGTTTTGGCGTTCGTAGAAACTCACATCGTCAGTGCTCTCTTAACATTGAAGGTTCCAGCCCTTTCCAGGCTTACTTAGTGTAAATGTAGATCAAGTTAGTAGATAGTATATTTGTAAGTATATTTGTAATTTGTAAGTTGATAGTAAGTTTGCTCATGTAGTTAGAAGTTATCTTCTAAGTTATCATACATACCAGGCACACTAGTTATTGTGTTGACAAAGTTGATACCACTTAGATTCTGGTAAAGCAAAAAGTGGCATATGTGATATTATTTTCATTAAATACAGCAACTTGAACAAATTTTCAATTTCATATAACTTGTAGGTTTTCGAAAATGTTTAATACGCCACTCACAATGACGCACCCTGCGCGAAGTTTGCATAGAGCATATTCTGTTTCATTGTGTTTATAAAGATTTATATAATGCTTATATACCTACGCTATATCTACATTTGACGCACAATGTCGGTGTTTTCGCTTCGAAGGAGGTATGTATCACTTTCTACTGTACCCAAATATCAATACTAATTTGCATACAACCCTTCATAGCTAATTAATTATGAAACTCCGATATATACTATCAGCACGAGCTGCAAATGTGTCGAGAAGTTATGTCTTCATTAGCGTAGGTTGTATCTAAATATGTGTGTTGATATTGCAATGTGTGGTAAGATGTTGTAACATATAATACGTGCCAAAATAGCACTAAAGGGCGTTGGAAGCTGGGAATTGCGGAGTATTATTTAATTACATAGTTGATGTAAAAATTCTGTATCACTCCCTCTTTGAATGCTTCAGAACTCTATTGTATATGTAATTCAATATTCTCCAGCATATAGTTGGGGACAGTAGTTGTTTTTCACTAGGTTAACTGTATGCCTAATGCTTTTATATATAATATGTTCAAATAGAACAAATATAAATAGTAGACTAGGTTTGTGTATTCTAAGAATTTGAGTTCCCTCAAAACTAATGTCATAAAACGTCACTGCAAGTGTTGGAGTATTAATATTTTAAATTCAAATATAAATGATCAATGGAACAAATCGTACACTGCTCTGAAGATCCTCAATAAAGGTGAAAGAACTTGTACAACTTCTAAGTGGTTCGTTTCCGTGTGTATGGTGGTTTGTTTCCGTATGTATGTCCAGATATAGCACTGGTAAGTGTGTCTTTCTTCTTATTCGTCTATTTGCTTATTTCTCTATGTAATGAAATGCTACAAACCCAAGATTACTTTTCACAAAAAAAAACATATATATATATATATATATATATATATATATATATATATATATATATATATATATATATATATATATATATATATATATATATATATATATATATATATATATATATATATATATATATATATATATATATATATATGTATATATATATATATATATATATATATATATATATATATATATATATATATATATATATATATATATATATATATATATATATATATATATATATATATATATATATATATATATATATATATATATATATATATATATATATATATATATATATATATATATATATATATATATATACATATATATATATATATATATATATATATATATATATATATATATATATATATATATATATATATATATATATATATATATATATATATATATATATATATATATATATATATATATATGTTTTTTTTTGTGAAAAGTAATCTTGGGTTTGTAGCATTTCATTACATAGAGAAATAAGCAAATAGACGAATAAGAAGAAAGACACACTTACCAGTGCTATATCTGGACATACATACGGAAACAAACCACCATACACACGGAAACGAACCACTTAGAAGTTGTACAAGTTCTTTCACCTTTATTGAGGATCTTCAGAGCAGTGTACGATTTGTTCCATTGATCATTTATATTTGAATTTAAAATATTAATACTCCAACACTTGCAGTGACGTTTTATGACATTAGTTTTGAGGGAACTCAAATTCTTAGAATACACAAACCTAGTCTACTATTTATATTGATAGTCTACTATTTATAGATTTATGTGTGTGTGTGTGTGTGTGTGTGTGTGTGTAGAATTCCTACAGGCCCAAATTACACTCACACATAATAAATTTGTGTCTATCAATTTAAAAAAGGTAAACGTACAAATTGCTAAATACCAAACAGATATAATTAATTATACGCTCCCATCAAAATCAGATTTTTCAGGGAAAACTTTCCAGAATAAATTTCTGTGTGTAAAATAATTTATTATAGATTATATGGTTACCGAGCTATTAATCAAGTTTACGAGATTTATATGCATATTAGTAGTATAGAAAATAGAGAAGCAGTAAAGCAAGAAACACGTTACTGAAAAATGGCCAAAATAACTTTCCAGTTTCATTATGGGTGTGAAACATGATGAAGTAGTTGTTCCGAGGAAAATATGAATAATTTCAAAATACTTTCCGGTAAATCAGTTTGGCGAGCAGCGATGCTTAAAGTGTTTCAAACCCGCAAGTTCTATAAAAAGTTTTTACAGCGCCAGGCGTTGTCACTAAGTTAATGTTACATCTTCGACACAAGAATGTGTGTCACCTGCTTTAGATATATGGTACGTCATTAATTATGACGCCGAAATAGATGCTAATATTTTCATCGCTTTCGTATATTTCGTGTCAGCTAGGTTATTTTCAATATGTGATCATATTTCCTTACTTTATATTAAATCTTATATGTTCTCATTACTCTCGGTGGCTGGTTCCAATGTAGCGATGATCGCCATATCGTTGTATGAATTTCAATCAGCGGCTATAGGTTCTTCATTCATATACGAGTACATATAATAAAATACACTTTTTTCTGTGAAGATATTAATTGTACCTATTAGAATAATGAGGTCTGAATGAATGAAGATTTAGTCGTATCCCATAATAGTTATTAGTGAAAAAATAATCATTACTGTACCAGCTGTGAATATTATCAGACAAGGTGTTAGCCGTTAACGTATTAAAACATGTATTAACATATTTTTAAGTACTAACATAATATGTTAAACGATAATTCTGATGAAATATTACCTTCCGATTTGAAATAAATTTTAAGGAAATATCATGGACTCTCTTTTTCCTGAAAAAATACGGTTGGTATAATATGGTAACTGTGGATATTCCTTATGAGGAATGGTTTACCAATAAGAACACGAAGAATATAACCCACGAAAAGGTGTCATTACCATACTTCATATGTTTCTCTACCACAGAAAGAAAATTATCTTTGCTCTGGTCGTATTATTCAATGTTAAGAAGTATTTTATTTTCTCCGTATATTTGTCAGCCTGTCTCTATTTTATTGCTCTTACAAATATTTTCGACAACTCTATGAAAAAGGGAAAATTTCCTGGTAAATTATTACTGCTCATAAAAAAGGCGACATATTCCAAATGGAAAACTAGAGACCGATTTCATTACTTTCTTCGTTTTAAAAAATTCTTGAAAATTGTTGCCAAATGCAATATTTTTAAACAAAAGGCAATAAATTTGATTAAAATATAATATTATCTGTGCGCGTTTGGAGTATTTCTGAAGGCGTTTGACTTGGTAAACCATGACATTCTATTAATCTTTGTAATACCAAATAATTTAATCAACATTGGAGAGTGCAATTGCACCCCAGTGTAATTAAATGATGTAATTAAATATAACATTTCTTTGTTCTTATATATCAACAGTATAAAGTATAAGCTACAAACCAGATTGAAAGCACATATTTATTTTTCGAAAAAATACAAATTAAATAGCTAGGTAGTCATTGACATTTTTGGAAAAGAAATCCTTAAATAGACGGTTCAAGTAAACTATTTAGTGCTCACAAAATTAGCGACACTTTCTATCCTTATTTCTTTGTCCGTCCGATATCTACCTTGTGATTTAATTTATGCTTCTGGATTTTTCGGTTCAGCTTTTTCAATAATAATACACATAATCCTATGATGTGCATATGTCTTAGCCAGATTACAGAACCCGTTGTGTTATATAATGTCTATAGGCGTTTTATAAATGGCGTCTAAATTGTCAATTTCTCGTTTATCTTTCAGTATTTATCACTACCAAATAGGGTACCAAAATAGGATCGCGAAACATAGATTTTAAACGGCCTTCGTGTATACTAAAAATACATCGTTATTGAGTTGCAGTTGAACTTAAAAATGGACAAATTTACTCCATTCTCAAAAACCTCGGTACTTTGTGGTTTTATCCCTTTTAAGGTACAATTGAACATATGAAACAGTAAAATACCTTAAACGAATTTGTTCGTTTTACACCTGTTTTTTTCGACATAGTAGACTATCTAATGATAATGATAACAATAACTATCTAATGATAACTAACACACCTATTTTTGAATAGGTGAATGCTCCTCATTATCTTCTTTAATGACTGCATCCAAAGTAATGTAATGAATATTAATCCTGTAATCTTATTTTACGAAAATTATCTTTTGTAATAGTATATTATATACCGCGGAACTGAACTAGCACTTTTAAACTCGAAGGTAAAGTTTATGGCCCGACCGTAGAGAGGGCCATAATTTACCCGAGAGATTAAAAGTACTTCAGTTGCAAGGTATATACGATATTTCTCGTACTTCTCTCGTACCGAAATTGAAACGTACACAGAACATAAAAAGCACATAGAAACTTTTATAGAAACACAGATAATTATTAAGCATAAAGCGAGGCAAATAAAGGGAGTCACTGATTGACAATTTCGTAGCCATATTAATGTTGCGTTTTGACAAGATTAATTTGGAGACATTGTATTTGCTAGTAGGTTGCGATTGTAAAGAAGGTGTATCTGATATTGATAAAAGGGCAGCCGAAGTAGGTCAAGTATCTGCTTTCTCCAGGAAAGACTGGTTAATAGGATGAACTGTAAAAACATTAATTTAGATAAATATTAAATCAATAAAACATCTGTTCTGAATTTTCGTCAATATTAATTTCTGGAAGGACAGAAAGTGATACTGTAGTCCCTGTTATATGGGAGTGAAGTTATTACTTTGGTCCCGGAAGTACGAAAATGTTTTTTCCACTCAGTTTGGTATGTCACACATGCTTTTGGCAACATTTCATTGAAGGGGGGTTGTGTTTTTTAGGAGGAAACCAACAAATAATGCAAAGTTCAATAATGGAAATTATTGGTAATCATTTATCCATATGGAGAAGAAAAGGGCGAAATCGTTGCCAAACTTTCTTTATTTTATTATTGGATTACCAAAGATCCCAAGAATAAGGAGAATAATGATTTGTTCTGTTATTTTATAACGTTTGCAAATCACTGGAAGAATGGAAGCGAAATTGAGAAATCCATTCAATTAACATTCAATTAATGATGGATCCTATCTCACATAAAGCATGTACCACAGTTGATTAAATATTCTCAGGAGGAAGCATAGCTCTTACAAATTCAAAGATGCTTCTCCTTGAAGGGAGCACTGGGAAAAATACTTTCATTAAGTATATTGCGTATTAAATTGTACTAAAACTCCAACGCCTTCTCCCACGTGTAAGGAATGTATGGAAGTCAGTCATTCACGCCTAGTACGTCATAATCAACTAATTAAATAATGAGTCAGCTGCTTCAATTGATAATTGTGGGTAAACAATTATCAATTTCTCCTCCTTTTGTATCACTTATATCATCTGCATGCTGGGGCATATCATATCCTTCCTTATAGGTACTGTATATATTTAGATATTTATCTCGCCCCCACAGGGCCCTGACTTCTGGGATCACCATTCTAGTTGGAACTTATTATATATGCATACAGATAAAATATTTAGTACACAATGAATGTACAGATGTAGTACAATCGTATAATACATTGAGCGATGCCTCAAATCAGATATTTTTGCTTTTTTGATATATTGTTCATGATGCAAAGGCAATCTTAAATCCAGTTTTTCGATCTCGGCAGACGACCGGGTTACTGTCAAAAATCAAGAAAATCTCGATTTGTTTTCAATTTTTGTCGATTATGACCCGGAAGGACATCATTTTTGAAGTATATCAAATCTTCAATAATATTGTTACGGAATCATCAAAAGCGATTGTGCACGATATATTGAAAATTCTCTAGATCTAGGGAAAAATTACACAATCTGGCATCACCGCACTCGACAATGTGGCAACATCGCATTTAGGGGTGCCCCCAAGGGCGACGTCTCAACCCTCTAGGACTTCAAATAACAGAGATACGCCCCTGGCCCTATTTAGAATAGTTATTTTGCATGAACATGTGGACTACCCTGTAGAACCCATCGAGATGCCTTGTATACAATCCAGAATGGGAGGAAACAATCGAGGAGCTTCTAGAACTTTCCAGATCATTGAAAATAGTATATAAAAGCCAGCCAATCGCGACATGTGTCAGTCTAGTTTAAACGCTCTTAGAGACCAAGACCAAGTAATAAGTAAGTAAAAATGTTCAAGTTAGTAATTTATCATTGTAAACAGTTCTGAATTGTGTTTGGAAGTTAATAAAGTGTATTTGGATTCTGGACCGTACTCACTTATTTTATCACGAATTCAGTGGCGTAACAATATGATTCCTGAGCGATTATTATGGGTCCAGTAGTTTCGGAGATACACTGAAGTTCTAGGTCTCTTGCATCTTTTGCTTGCACATCTGTTTTTCCACGGCCTGTGGCTGCTGCTATCAAATTGGTGTTGTTGTACCTTTTCTGGCAAGCAGTATGCACAACAATCTCATTAACACGTTTCATCAAATGCTCGTATGCTCGTCTTCTCGACTTTTTAATGAAATACTGGACGCCAAAAGTGTTTGCATCCCACACGCCTTTACTGTAACTACTTCATACTCATTCAATCTCTCGCGACAAATAAAACACAAACTTGCCTGGACTGTGACATTATAAATAAATGATTATGATTGGCCACACTCGGTGTAGTAGACGACCTTAGAAACACTTCGAAACTGAATGTGAAAGGCTTTCAAAGGTCATAGGCACGCACGATAAGACTAGGAATAATACCTGAAAAAGAGAAATGTATTTCCAATTTTTCGCCAGCCAAGAATTGGTCATATTCTGAAGGAATTATTTTGCATAATTGTCATCTATTTTTGATTTTTGGCAACATACGGTAGTCAGTCTAGGTTAAATACCCTATGAATTGTTTATTATGCAAATTACAATACATTATCTAGACTTATTCTACCTAAAATCTGATTTGGGTCCCAATAAAACCATTATAAACGGCAAAAAACCCAGGCTTCAGAAACATAAATCCTTTTTTTGCTGAAAAAATTTTGCTGAAAGTTGTGTAACGTGGAAAAATGGCCAAATTTGGAAAAACTGTATCTCCGAAACTATTGCACATACAATAACCGTTCAGGTTTATATGATGAAATACCAAAATTCCGGGTCCAAATCGACAAAAATTGAATAAATGTCAAAAATTTTAAGATTTTCTTGATTTTTGACAATGTATATGTATGAGTATATGTATGATCGTCTACCAAGGTCGAAATGATTTAACATTTCTCTCTCATCATAAATAAAATACCCGAAAATCAAAAATGCCTGATTTGATGCAGCGTTCACCCCCTTTTGATGTTTAATTTAACTGATTTTATGTGTGTGAGGTCGTATCATAGCTAAAAGCCAAAACGAAACAAAAGTCTAGATAGATACAGACCTATGAAATGCAATTATTATGGATGGCGGAAAGAAAATTTTTAAACTTTTTTGTTGCAACAAAAAAATACGTAAAAACTACAAAATAAAATCGGTATTTTTTTTAACTTATACGGTTTTATTTTAAATCATCAGTTGTACTAAAAACTGCAAAATAATTTGGACGCACGTCTGGACCTTCCTGAGATCTGACGTTTGGCAAGAAATAAAAACATGAAGAGCATAAAAACCAAATTTCAAATGCGTTCCAGGTTTTTATTTCTGACCAAAGTTTGGGTTAAAAGTTCTTTACCTATTTTTATTTACAAATTCCACATCATAATTTTTATTGATTAGTGTACAGTGCTCATAATAACTTCGCACAATCGATAACAATTAAAATGTATTTATAATTCTTCTGTGAAAAGCCGCCATATTTGGAGTGAAATTAGTGCCCCTCTCTCACTCTCTCTCTCTAACACCAGGGATCCTCTATGATCCTTGTCTAATACAATACAGTAGCTATTGAGTGTATGTAATTGAAAACGTAACCAAATCGCAAATGTATATTATAATAAAATAAATACACGCACTTGACACAATTCCAATTATAGTAATATGTATTTGAAAATAGAGAGGAAAGAAAATAAAGGATTAGAATGATATATTTTTCCAATGCTGATAATTATTATTAGTTTTAATGCTTACTGCTGCTCCCCACAGGAGCAGTCAACCGAATAACTAACTGACAGTGAAATAGCTGTACATTTCTTGTTCTAGTTCTCCCTTCAAATCAATATCTACTCCGGAATCAATCACTGGTGTTTTGTCGGCTTTTGCTTAGACATGTCTTTAATTAAGATCTAACTAGCATGTATTATTTTCTAAGCGGCAGTTAATGTAGTATATATATATATATATATATATATATATATATATATATATATATATATATATATATATATATATATTTATATATATATATATATATATATATATATATATATATATATATATATATATATATATATATATATATATATATATATATATTTATATATATATATATATATATATATATATATATATATATATATATATATATATATATATATATATATATATATATATATATATATATATATATATATATATATATATATATATATATTGTGAAGGTAGTTTAAATTTATTTTTTCATTATGTTTGCCAGGCGTTAAGGACGACAATTGTTATGATATTATATATATTATATTATGTTTGTTTGTTTATTTATAAGATAATATGAATGTAGCCTTACGTCGGGCTATAATAAATTGTGATATATTATATTTTTTTGGTAGAGAATTAGATAGATAGCTTAATTTTATAGATAGAAAAACAATATTTCGATATTAAAAGATTAATTGAGTGGAATATATTTACTTGAAATTTTTTATGTATTCTGTAGACTTTTTATTATGGGCGCCAGTTCACAATGCCAGTGAAGACTTTTATATTTACTATTTGTCAAAATTTATCTATGTCAATTTTATGACCACATGGTTTATACTTTGAAAATGATTCAATATTACCTACTTAATAAAATTAGAAGCTTAAAATAACCTACGGCATATTAAACCTTAAATTACCACAATATATGGGACATATAAAATCCTTATCGAGCAAAATGGGACATATATTAATAAATAAACAGTAATTTTATATATTACGACAATGATTATAAAAGGAATTATAAGTTTGTTTGCTACATTGTTTCAAACTTATCCTTTGTAAACAAAAACATAATCACACGTGATCACTACTGGTGGTGGTTTGCTCCAACTGCAAAACTGCAATGGTGTCCTCGTTCTGGTGTCTATTTTTATTTGAACTACCTCTTTATGTAGATACGGTGAAATCAATACTATCTAGGACACCCTAGATATCTAATTACTATCAGGATATTACTTTTAACGCTCAAATTCTTCAATCAACGAGATACAATATGTTTGAAACACTTGTGACTACAATAGTGTCCAAACGTTAACAATTAACAAGAGTTTTTCAATTTAAATACTTATTTTTTCCGATAGATATTCAAAACGTGGCTCCGATTGTACTCTACCGATAAGTATTCTTGTAGTGGATCGATAGTACCGATATGTACTCTTTTGCACAATTATATTTCACTAAGGAAGTCCTCTCACAAAACAAAAACACTTCCTTTATTACTTGTATATTTTTTACAATAGTCGCTGGCTGCCAACCAATCACGTATTGTCACAATTTCTGAATTTTACTATTACACTTTAGAATTTAATTTAAGACTATACTTATATATTTAACAATGTTTGAACTGTTATTTTCTCTTCATTTCTATTATGCTCGGGTATTACCATTTTGCTTGCGGTCAGTCAACGTTACACTAATATCTTACGTCAACGTTACACTCATATATATATATATATATATATATATATATATATATATATATATATATATATATATATATATATATATATATATATATATATATATATATATATATATATATATATATATATATATATATATATATATATATATATATATATATATATATTGTTAACGTTAAGTTATTAGTCTCGTTCTCATATCCTTTCAATAACAACCCCCCAATCTACAGCCTTACAAATCCCTAGAACTATCTCCGCTGTCAAAACAGTTTTATGTAAATTTGTACCAATTGTAGAATTGGAAATTTCCTTCTACATCTTAAGATACTACCTAGTTATTTATATCCTATACAATGATCAATAATTAAGCGTTGAATTTTTGACATGCTGATGAAAAGTTTTCAGTCACCGAAGATGAGGAGGTAGGAAAGTGTTAGTTACTTAATCACATTTAATGAACGATAGACTCTCAACAGCAAACATGAGACCGCATCAGAGAAATTAGTTCGCATGGCGTCACAGGGAATGCATGTTGTTAAATTTAACGTGTCGATTAAATTTTTGAGGAATTATTTGATTATGCACAGGCGAAGGATTTCCGCGGATTACAAGCTTGCACACACATAGGGAGCGTGTCATGATAACGGGATTAATATTTTCTCTATTGCAGCTGTGAATTTGGAAAACTCCAATCATGTCAGGTGTAAACAGGGGTTTATTTAAGAGACAGACAGATATGGGACAGCCCAGTACGAGAAAATTCGAGTACAGTAAATTCATGGTCAACAAACAAAATGTTAATGAATTTATTATTAAATATATTATAATCTACATAATTTACAGACCTAAAATATTATATTCTTACTTACTAGAGAGTAATCGCATTTTTTTAAATATTAATGTCCATTTTATGATGAAATAGAAAAAAATATTATGTTCTCTGAGCTTCGGTGAATACTTTTGATGGTTAATGATTTAGGTGCAGTGTGAAACTCTAAAATTTGTTAATACTTCTGGAATTTTATCTCAATTGATATTATTCTGAAATTTGATACATCTTTTTTCGTCAAGAGAATATAATAATATACAAAATATAGCTGCGAAAGTTTCGATGTGCGTCACTGAGTTATAGAATAGACTCTGTTAGTTACGACGTTACTTATTTATGCAACCTGCTTAGTACTGTTGTGACACGCCGGTTGCCTATCCAAGATTCTGGAACTTGCATGTTTATAGGCATGTTTTGGTACTCAATATCGAGCATGCCTACTTTCTGTGAGTGGCGCGTGTTCACGGACTCATCGAAATGTATTTGAAAAGATATGTTATTATATATAATGGAAATTTAAAACCATCTCTACTAGTTGCTCCATTCAGTGATAATGAAAGAACCGTATCAAAATATGTGTATCCTTGTAAAATATAAAATACAAACGGTATAAATGGCAGATATGTGGAGATGTAAAAGTTAAAACAATTTTAGTGGGACCCAGAGGATTTACAAAATATTGCTATTTTCTTTGTTCATGAGACAGTTGTGAAGAGAATGAACATTATAAAACGAAAATTTATATTTTCGTATTTAGATAAGTTGATTCTGCTACAACATGCTATTCAGCACGTTACAACTATTTTTGTCGATCAGTGATTATTTGCCATTTGATTTATTACGTTTTTTTGGGATATTTATTAATATTGACAAATGCCAGAAGTTCTTTTTTCACCATAGTTATTGGGGAAGCATTTTTCCTGATACCCATTCAGATAAATCGCCTCTCCGCCAGGCAGTCGTAAGGGTTCGCTCAAGCTGTCTGATGTGGTGACTTACATTATATAATACAATTACAGATCTTGGAGGAATAAGATCCAATATATCATGAAAATACTACTTGAATACATGCGTTCATATCTTCATAACTACCATGTTGAAGCCATTAGCATTAATTAATTTATATGATTTTAAAGAACCTAGTAGCTTATATTGTTTTATTTCTAGCGCCATTATACAAGAAACTCAAACTTTTATAATATTTTCTACGACTGCATTTAATATTTATTTTAATATAAATTTTTGTTGCAGGTATGTTTTCCGTGGAGAAGGTGGATTCAATGCAACATAAAAAATATTAAAAGTTTTCCATTAAACGGCTTACTGTACCGGATACGTATTTCGATGATCACGTGAGGATCATCAGGGCAATTACATGTGTATAGTAAGTTTTAATTCTTGTTACTGGAAGGGACACTTCTTCAGCATCTTCATTATCTTATGGCATTTCTGCTGATTTTCGGAGAGAAATGTTTATTTGGAGCAAATCTTGAAATCAATTGCAGTTTCTAAATCCCAGAACGTGGGAAACAATTTCATTTATATAGACCATAATGCCATGGTGGCATATGGTGGCCTGTATTATCATCAGATTTATACTCCAAAGATCAAATTTGAGATGTCTGCAGAGACAAATAACTAATCGAAACTATCAATTAAAAAAGATAAAATTTAATTGAATAAAGGGGCATTTGTTTAAACCCCTGTATAAGCATGATTTTGTAACTTTATCTTAAAGTTAAAATATGTGAGACGAAAGTCAGCAAAGGCCCTTAAAACCCTAAAAATCCGGTACATATCCATACATTTTTGACATTTTTAGAGCGATATAAATCGGACAGTAGTAAAAGTGTCCCGAAACAAATTTTGCGAGTACATTAAAAAAGTTTTAATGAACTAAAGACATCAAAAATATAGACTTGTTTGAACTTGCTTGATTGCTTATATGTTTATTTCGGTGGTCTAATTGGTTTTGTTGATATACTTAATTTAGTGGAGAAAATTGTGATAAAGTAACAAATTTTTAACGCGGATTATTTCAGTAGAAGATATATAAACTCCTCGTCAAAATTAACGGATATTTTAGAAGTGATAGATATTCTTGGTCAAATTAACGCCGTCAATATTGCATTATACCAGTAAAAAATGCACCACAGAGATAAACCATACCAGGATTCTTAAAGAATCAAGCTACAATATGAAATAAAAGATCAATACAATCAGAAAAGTATTTCAGAAAATATTAAAGATTGAATTGAAGTCACTTCTAAATTATGACTTAATTTTGACGAGGAGTGTATTAATCAGTATAAAATATATTAACTTTCAAGCTGACGGTGATTGCTTCGTGGTGTTTTAATAAATCAATAAATCAATACAAAGCATGCATTTCGTTATTTTGATTTTCAAATAACGCTTATGGTAGAAATATTTTACACGACAAACCTTTTGTTTTATGCTGTGCGCCTATCTGAACTTTGCAGATAGCAATAAATCTGAAATGGTGGCAGTGTATTTTTGCGTTACTATTTTATTTGAAAAAACTGGCGTTTTAAAATATTTACGAGGTACCTTCGGAATTATTTATGTATTCAGATTTTTTGCATTGTGTCATAGTGAACTCAACATTTTCATCGAATTTAAGCAAAATTTACGAGCGGAGTGCGATCGATACATTGTGTGTACAATGTGTGATTTGCAATAAAATTTATGACCGGAAGAGATCGCATTTATTGTTTTTTTTCATTACACTCCAAAATAAACAGGCACTGCAAAATTTTAGTGTTTTCTGCCCAAGTGACCCGGAGCGCATTCGATAAATGAGAGATAGAAAAACGGTTAAATCATTTACGATAAAACTATAATCATTCATCATACGGAAAAAAATACCGGATGGAGAGCGCCTGTGAAACAATTCGTCCAGAATGACAAAATTGTCTTTGTTTCGGCTGCATTCGATATTTCACCACGACCTATAAATAAATATAGGATATAAAAATACCTAAAGGCAACCTCTTTCCCCGCGTTTTCAGCCGAAAATATTTAGTAATAAATTATTCAGTAATAAAATTTAAGGCATCTTATAATCAAGTACGGCTTAAAAAAACAATAAGATTGTGTACACCCAATGCAGAGAAAAGTTAATTATCATTACCTAGTCTTTTACTTTATTATTTAAGGTATACTCGCCTTATATCTTTCATTATGTGATATCTATGTGAATTACTATAATGAAATAATTTATGTGAAACCTGTTTATTATTATTATCTATTATTACCTGTTTTGTAAAAAGAATTAGAAAATGGGGCTGACGTTTCATAGAACTTAAACATGAAACCGAAATCATGAAATTCAATTTGTCTTCTTTCAGCAAATATAACACATTAATTTGAAATTTTTGTTGGAAATGCGTTCACGCCTGAGGTGCGGATTGTTTATCGACCAAAAGTTTTTATTCATCGCATTCACTGCCTCTTCTCTATTAAATTTGCTTATTGTGATAAATTAACTAAATATAAACATATGTAACATTTAAAAAAATGTTTTAAATCAGATTTTTCAATTTTCTCAGTATATATCAATTTAAGAGGCAGAGTACCTTATATACTTGACTAAAGATAAATGTAAAGATATAGAAAAATATGGGTAGCCATTTAAGAAACGTAATTTTCGACGTATTTTTTTTTCAAATCCTATTATATGATAATCCTTTAACATATTCAGGTTTTGAAGATAACCACGACAAAGGGATACCCTGTAAATGCAAGAAGAAAACAATTCAAAAACAGTTGAGAATCAAGATATAGGGTTATATTATCAATTATGTGTTAATCCCACAAATTTATTTGTGGGATTAAGACAGGGAAACAGAGTCTGTAACACTCTGTTTCAGACTCTGTTTCAAAGCTGTTTAATTTGCACAGACAGTGCAAATTAAACAGCTTTTATACTGTCAAATAGTTAAATTAATTATCCAAATTTATACCAAAAGGTGTAGAAATAATTAAATATTCAGGTGTAATAAAAAAGTAAATCAAATTATTAAAAATTTAAAGCATAAAATGGTAATAAACAATACATAAATATAGTGAAGTGTCTAAAAAAATGTCAATAGAAAGGGCGTCTTTAATAGAAAAACTTGACTTAAAATAAAAATGTATAAGTTACAAAAAGTTATTGATAAAAATGTGAAACTTAGTGATATATACAGTGGACCAAATAAATGTTACTTTATACGGAAAAATGCGTTTTGTGCAAAAAACTGAAGATAGTGATCAAATATGGACATGTGATAATTGCCAGACAAAAATATGTACAGGTTATTCAAATCGTTCGGCATCAGAAATGAAATACTTGGAACTGAAATAGCAAAGAATTATGAAGTTTTATTTTCCAGTTAACGATATAGGTAATAATACCAACTAAATATGCAAATGGATAAAAAAAGAACGAGATAACAGATATGCTGCAGCTAGAATAACAAACAATGAAAATGATTGGAATGAGTACAAAACAAAAAGAAATAAAGTTACATCAATGATACGAAAACAAAAACAAAACTATTATGAAAGGAAAATTGATAACTGCCAAAATGATGCAAAAACAATTGGAAAACACTGACACAACTGTACAGTAAGAAATTTAACAACAACTCACAATATATCAAAGTTAATTGTGAAGATATTCATAATGATGCAGAAATAGCCGAAAATTTTAAAACATATTTTATCGATAGTACTTCTTTCAAAGTTGCAACAGTGGTGCAATCGTTTTTATCTTATCTTAGTGATAGAAAACAACGAACCACATTTGGTTTGGGTGTATCTAGTGAAAGAGAGACAGAATACGGAGTATGACAAGGGTCTGTACTTTGACTACTGCTGTTAATTATTTTCATTAATGATATTGTGCAATCAATAACGAATAATTGTAAAATACATCTATTTGCATATGACACTATGCTATATATATCAGGTCAAAATGCAAAATGTTATTAACAAATTATAAGTATAATGAATAATGAACTAAACAGACTATATATATATATGGCTTTGTGATAACAGTCTTAAGGTAAATATTGACAAATGCAAATAGCTGTTTATAGGAAAAAACACAAATTGGATAACATTGTATACACAAATTCTATAAAAATAAATAACCTGGTAGATAAATTGATAAATAAGTTGAAAAAGTATGTCAGATAAAATATTTAGGAGTGGTTCTAGATGCAAACCTAATTTTTAAAGAACACATTATGTACATAACAAAAAAGGTGGCCAAAAAAAATTAATTTTTAAGAAGATTATCCAACAATATATCACTATTTGCCAGACTGACAATCTATAAACCAATAATCGCTCCACATTTTGAATACTGTGCTACCCTGCTATTGTATTTAAATAACAATGAATTCCAGATTTTACAAAAAATTCAAAATAAAGCAATGAGAGTTATATTACAATGAAATAGATATACTCCGATAAATAATATGGTTCTAACACTAAATTCCATCTCAGTAAAGCAAAGAATTTTATTGTAAAAATTGCAGTTGTTTATAAAAATAAAAAAATATACGTTGCCAAGCTACTTATATGAAAAACATATATATGTTCGAGATATACACATATATAGTACACGAGGACAAAATGATTTACATATTGAAAAATGGAATTCATTGTTAGCTAGTAAGTCACATTTTTGTAAAGGATTTAAAGAATATAACAGCCTACAATGCAGACTGCATGCAACAATATTGAAGTCCAATAAAATGCAAGTAACGTCAATCAAAATAAATGTTCAAATATCTGACTTAACAATTTTCTTCAGATAGTGTGGATTCAGATCACACTACAACAAAATAATTATAACTGAAAGTGAAGATTTAGCGGTTCTAAATCCGGTTAATTCAGACAGATTAACAGAATCCATAAGGAATTTTGCACTACTACTACTACTACTACTAGAAATCCTTATTACGAACCTACGAGTTGAAAATGTTGGTTCATTCCTTCATCCCTTATCATATAACTCATAATGCTACAGCATTTGTTCAAAATTCATTGGTATGTATACTTATTATCTCCGGATTTGAGTATACCGAGGTTGGAGGTTAGCATAATCCATAGATTGCACGCATGATACTATTACTCATGGTAATAACATCATGGATCGGATGCGTTAGGCCAGTCCCTGTTATGAACACAGACAAGTCAGATCAGACACCATATTGGCACGTGGGTGAAAGATAGAAGCTAATTTGACCGTGTCAAATTAACAATTTGGAGGATGAGCACAAAGGTCAGCTTAGCGTAAATCGATCATTCACCAAATTGGTTATTAAACGCAATACCCGAACACCGAGCGATTGGTTAATTAGGTAAATTAATATTATTTAGTTGGCGCGTAGGTAACCCAATTAATTACTGTTCATGGCATCACAGCGGAACCATCATTAATCAGAAACCAGGTATTTGGTAATACAATTTGTAGAATTTGAATTATATCCTTTGCTACGACATACAATATTTTATATAATATATAGAAAATACAGCACGCAGATCATATAAAAATTGTATTATAACTATGAGAAAAGCCAACTGTAAATAAATAACATTGTTTAATTAGTGACATTATATACAGGGTCAATTTGTGTATACAGAAATCTCGCAAAACCCAATAGATACAAAGTTTGCAGTGGTTCGATTTACTGCTGATAAAATAAATTGTAACGTAAATATACTGCGTTCCATTTAATAGCAAATATTTTCATTCTCCACTCAGCACTCAACAAACACTCCATTTCAAATATTTTAAAATAAGCCGCGAGATACAGCCAGTAAAACTCAAACTTTGGAATGTACCTATACAAGGTCCGCTAGTTGGAATAGTATAGGGCGGCGCGAGGTCATAAATACGCTGGACGCCGGCACATTAGCCCTCTTTCGTTTTCCTTGGTCCGCTGTTATACATAGCCAATATAGCTTTGATAACTTAGCCGTTATACTTTTCTAAATTCAGTGTTTTCTACGTAGTGTCTGGAAAAACGGGTACATGTGATCACATAAAGCTAAGAGCTTTACGTAAGCTAAAATAATATGTACCAGAACCAATCTTATTGGTACCAATTCACCAATAAGATGGCCTCGCCGATCCCCTTGCCTTAATCCCATGGATTATTTTGTATGGGGTTTTCTAAAGAAACGAATAGTAGATGCATTTGAGAAAATTACGCAAGAAATAGTTGCTACTTACCAAATGCCTAGGAGAATAATTGACCTCTGTATTGAATAGAATGGACTAAACTTTGAGCAACTCCTCATTATTTTGTTATTTTTTCATGTTTTATGAAAAAATTGAAATTTATTTTAGAGTTACAATATTAATCAAAATTTTTACTTATTTAATAAGATTTCAAACGATACATCTGATGTTTTACTTAAGAATACAACGATCTACTAATCTACGATCAACGAATACAGAGATCGTTGCTGCTGATATTTTATTAGACGAAACGTATGAAAGTTATCCACTGTAGCATAATATTGTATTTAGTTTTACACAGTATATGAAAAATTTAAATAAAAAAAGCAAGTCGGTATTTGATATTATTACAATGGGGTAAAAACCCAACTCCTATAATATTCTTCATCAGAACAGAGGGACTTTGTCATTGTTCTGTAATAATGTTGTCAAAAATCTTTAAGTATATTTTTTAATGTCAAGTTTAGTTCTTAAGAAGTATTTTTTCTTTGTAATTTGTCTATAAGAAATTTGATTTAAGTATTATGCATATTTTCGTATTCTGTGTAATGGATAGCTTTTGTTGGGTTACAGTTAACACTCGAAGTAGTTTCCACAAACACCAAAACACAAACTTTTACTTTGCTCGACCCGCGTTTCCTCGCTTTCTATACTTTTTTGCATTTCATAATTTCTATGCTCTTAAACGCATTCAACTGTCTATTATTGGTCACATTTCTAACTAATCTTAAATTACTTATATATATATATATATATATATATATATTCTATGACCGTTGTTGCATGTTGAGCATGTTGTACAACACTAGACTTATTTGTTCTTTCATATTTTAGATCAGCCATATGCTCTTTAAACCTGGTGTTAATTGATCGTCTCGATTGTCCGACATATTTTCGATCACAGTCATTACAACTAATTACGTAAATCCCAGACCTTTCATTTGGAAGAATTTTATCCTTTGGATTGTCTAGGTGTTTTTGTAGTTTATTACTCAACGAATGAATTGCTGCTATACCCACGTTTTTTAAGACCTTAGGATGGATACATATTTTGGAGTCTATACCATTTTGAAAGGTCGTAGAGTTACGAAGTGTGTCCTTAAATTTACGCTTCCTAATTAGTTTATTAACTATATCTCTAGGATAACCATTACACACAGCTATATCCTTAATTAATACTTTTTCTTTTTCAAACCTCTCATTACTGAGAGGGAAGCTTAGTAAACGATGGACACGAAAATTAAAACTCGCCATTTTGTATTGATAAATTGATAATCGTCTGGAGAAAGTGGGTTTATCCTTGCATTCAATGACAGCACCTTGGTCTCTCAAAACGCTGCCCAAAGTAATTATCCCCTTTTGTGAACGCCTTTGGTTTTTCCATCGCCGGAAATGAAAAGCACGTTGAGAGCTTCGGAATAAATGTGTTAAATTATCGAACGAACATTGATGTTAAACACTACAAAAGTGATTGAAATACCGTGTGCTGATTGATTTTCATGTAGATGAAAAATCCTTAAAAATCACTAAAATCCCCCCCCCCCCCCCTCTTTTCTTGCAAATATTCCGCGGATAACTTACTACTATAGAACACAACATCCAAGTAACGGTGAAGGGAATTGCTAGAGAAGATATACTTCATCATACGAATAGGCCCAGATCGCTACCTATCGATACGAATCTATGGATAATTATCTATCTATGACCAACTATCAATTAGCAACGTATCGCGATGGGCGAAACCGCGACGTATGCTATCTTTTCTAAGCAATTCCACTCTACCATGTTTCACTTTGATCTCTGTTATATGAAAGAGGCAAAAAGCACGTACATATATCATAACCTACTCTTGAGCAGAAGTAGATAGAGAGGGAAATATATCCAGGAAAAATATTGGTAGTGAAATATCTTATTGTTTCTGCTCTATCAATCTTTAGATAATAGCGAAAATCAGTTTAATGTTAGTAGAACCGTGGTAACTGGTTATAAGTGGATATGCATTTATTCTCAAAGGACTAGACATGCGATATGGTAAACCGGCTTTGTTTGAGCATCTGAATGTATGTTTTAAGCATTCATCAACCACTAAATTCATTACAGCATTTAGATGAAAATTCTGTTCTAGCAAAAGCAACATTTAATTTGTGAGATTGTCTTGAGAGCGCTATTTGGGGCAATGTAAAATGGGGCTTGTTTTGTACCAGTCGCTCTAGTCCTTTCCCAAACATATTTAATTAAGAGCTGGTGATATAGTGAAGTGTACATAAAGAATTTAATACTACAGCATTCCGTAGGGTTAATTAATAATAAATGTTTCATTCCGGTTTGCTTAGGTTCCTATTTGCTGCTATTATTTATTCTTTGAATGAAATAGCCAATTACAATGAAATAGATTATACAGTTTAATTAGAATTTAATTACTGAATACAGTTTGTATATTCGCATGTTTGCGTTGTCTCTCCTCCTTATTGATGTTAGACTTCACTATTTTAAGTTAATTAAAATCTCTAGACGAATCATTGTCTTTATATTCAATGTACACCCATCTGATGTATATTTAGTTTCGTAAATACAGATTTAGTAATTAGAGTTCACCGGATTTAGCTGCCTTCTTATGTAAAATTCGTTGTCGTTTTAAAACCCAAATCTTCTTGTGAAAGTGCTTTTTATTGTAATCCAATAAAATCTTTTCCAATGGGGTATTTAGATTTTTTTAAATCCCCTTGCGTCGCATAAATTTGCTAAAACACGATTGGTTCTACTGTGCTAGTAAAATGTTGTTCGCTTTCTTAATAGTTTGTATATTTAAGTAATATTTAACCCCATATCGTTAGTCAATATTAATTAGTTAGGCAAGTTGTCGCCCACTGCGACGGCACGATACTACGGAACTCAACTCACCGCCCATAATATATACGACACATGTTGACAGCGAAAGACGACACATCATAATTTAAGCAGTTTAATTTAGTTGTGGTATTCCGCGGTGCAGTATATGTCGAGGGTGACAGTTCTTCGGAAGAAGAAGTCATTGTGGCGAGATTGCTTGGGGAAGAAAATAGGAAAAGACGAATGTGGGAATGCAAAGAGGCTGCAATATGGCGAATTTCACCAACTCTTTAAAGACCCGAAGCGTGACAGAAACAATTTTTTAAATTTTTTTTCAAAAAATTCAGAATGTACACATAACGCGTCTGTAAATTGGACTAGATTACAGCGGATTGTACAAACGAGGGCTACGTGCAAAGCGTGCATACAATGTTGGTGTATATCAACAAATATGTACGTAAGGATAAACATTTATTTCTTATCATTTGACCTAATGTTTTTGTTAAATAAGACAAGCAGTAGTATTCAACAGATGCATTTTTGGTACTTTGGTACAACCTTAAAAGTAATATTTTTTACAAACAAAAAAAGTTTTTTAGCAAGAAGTCTATATCAAAAATTAATCTTACATTGAAATTGTATTATCTTTTTTTTTAAATTAATTTTTAAACAAGCAGGTCAAAATGTTACTAGATTAATACAATTGTACTACATGTGGCAAAACACTGACTGCCAATAAGTTTTTGCATGTGCCGGTGAGAGACGCGTTTTGAAAAATACTGAATGGGCAAGTGCAATAGTACGGCGCGGCGCGGCGTCGTGAAATAATACGCCCACATACACGTCGCTGTACGTCATGATATGATTTTAACGGGTGGAATGAGCAAAGGACCCTATGGGCGCTTCTTCATTTATTTCAATGCATGTAATTCTGACTGTGTTTTACGCGTCGTGTCATCGCATTGGGCCATGGATACCCGCGTGCTTTAGACATCCTGATTGTCGTGTGTTCATAAATGTTTACGGAGCATATTCGTAAGGCACAATCGCAGTGGTACAAGACCACATATGAATAATAAGGAAGACACTCTTACCACTATATCTGGACATATATATGGAAACTAACCACTTAGAAGTTGTACAAGTTCTTTCACATTCATTGAGGATCTTTTATCGATCATTTATACGTGAATATAAAATATTTATACTTCATCACTTTCAGTGGCATTTTGTGACATTAGTTTCGAGGGAACTGTAACTCACAGAAAACACAAACGTATTTTACTATTTATATTTGTTCTATATGCACATATTATATTTAAAATCATTAGGCATACAGTTATCCAGAAGATATTAAATGGAGCAAATAATAGCTCCAGCAAATAATAGCTCCTAATAAAGTACTTTAATACTTTAAAGTACTGTAAGTACTTTAAAGTTGAAATACTTTAAAATTTAATACTTTAAACCTTAAAATTACCCAAAATGGTTTACGTTAGAACTAAAATTGGAAAATGAAATCAAGGAAACGGAAAAAGCTCATAGGAAATACGATTTTTTATCGTACATTTGTTTGAACGTAAACCGAACTGTTGTGTAGGTAGTTTAATAATTCCACGTCATTCCAGAAATTATAGGGTGATAATTTAGGAAAATGCGTGAATGTTTAATAGTTGCTAAAGATCGGGAATGGTCTGTTAACGCTGCAACTATAATTTATAAGTTTGGGGGGTTGCGTATAAACGTCTGAATTCTCACATAAGCTGGGTGTTTATTGTCTAAGCCAGCGAGATAAATGGCGTGTAAAGGTCAGAACTTAGTCTTAAGCCTTCCTACGCAACTCCTTAATTATTTAATTTACTGCGATAAGACATAAAATTCACAACCCTTAAACTTAAACATAAATATAACACTAAAGGGAGCAATAGCTATGAAACTCCGAATATATATATATATATATATATATATATATATATATATATATATATATATATATATATATATATATATATATATATATATATATATATATATATATATAATTGTTTTGTGATTTATTTGATCAACAAATTTTTTATTATTATTATTAGTATTATTATTATTGTGGACAAAATGAAAACATGCAGTGAATGCACAACGGAGAGACACCTGATAAGTCTCCAATATACTTACACTGTCTCTACCCTACTGCCTTCTTTTCCCTGGGCGCCAGTTCTATGAACATTTAATTCTTGTAGGTATGGAAGTTCACTGCTGAGCATGAGTTCTCTATGGTCCGTTAGAGGAAGTTCAATTAGGTTCTCAATTTTTGAAGACTATTGTGCTTGACCTTTGAAATTATATGGAATGGTGAATGGATATAATAATCTTAGTGTGAAATATTTAAACGTGGTAATATTTATAACTATGGAAGATATATGATATGTGTGAGATAAAACATAAGCTGAATACACAGAGAAGTATTTATTATTAAATATAGAGGCATTGTATTATCACGAGGACAATTAATTTAAGCTAAACAACACAGCAAAGAAAAATTTATATCTGCAAATGAAATTGCAGCATGTTGATTATCAACACAGACAATAAAATAAATAGAAATGCTCATATCAACTTAAGATTAAGCTACGCCAAAACCTATGTACCTTATGGTATTGACATGGGCCTAACCCTACAGAAACAATTAATCCTTAACATTAAAATTAACTGAGATAGTCATTACCTTACTATGTCCTCTAGTTAATCCTTCAACATGAATCACAACACAAATTTTTTATACGCACTTAACAAACACTGGCTTTGTTTACTGTTATCTCTGAAATCATGCCTGCTGCCATCTGCTTTCGAACGCTGGAACGCTGCTTTCTTTTTGTTACACTATGGCCAACTTCTTTAGTACACCTGCGGACATCTATCGGAACTATTCTGAACTGGAAAACTGCTATATTTGATACGTTTGTTATACCTTCTTATTGGATTTTGACCCTTACGGAACTTAATATCTCTAGAATTTCTACTCATTTTCTCGTATTTGAATCTTCTTTTATTTATATAAATCTGCTTGCCACACTCGTAGAATTTTCTTTAACGCTGACTGGAGACGCTACACTTGAAAGTCGGGGATTTTTACCGATTCCACTGAAATTTGTTTTTAGAAAGTGCCTAAATTTCCCAGTGAGATTCTGCACACCATAGCACTATTTTAAACACCTCAAACTACCTTTAAACATTAAATTTTAAGAATTTTAGCTCACATAAAACTAGCTAACTGTTGATTACCACGCGATCACTGTTAAACCCTTTGCATTATTATCCGTCTCTACCGAACTTCCTTCCGGTTAAACAAATGCATTTCCTCCTGTAATCCAGCTTCTTGTTTCATCTTTGTTGACAACCCTGGCCAATTACATCAATTCTATTTCTATAAAGTAATTAGGTTTACCTTTAAATGCCATAATTTATCATAAACCCAGTTTAAATTTCACTTCTAAGCTATAGACAATAATCACATTTACCTTTCGTAATGTAATTTAAATATTCACAATACAGCCGTCATGTCTTTCTTTTATATGCTTCTAGATTACAGCTCTCGAGGCCCAATTTTCACGTTACGCTAACGCAATTTTATTACTAAATACACATAGTTTATGTGGATGTTGTATTACATAAATTTTGTTGAGACTTGTCTATTACGATTATGTGAGTTTTAGATTTTTGAGCCGATAAATAACTTTGATATTAATATAAATAAACATTGACCAATCAGATTCATCGTTGCCGGTTGACGTTTGTATTGCTCTTGAAACCCATTTACATATACAAATTCACGTTACAAAAATCGTATTCTACGAAACTAGTCTGATGGAGTAGTGATCGTAAATATGTAAACAATATATCAACATGTCACTAAACAAGGTGTATGTGATTATTTTTTATACAATTTATACATAATTTTCAACTGTGACATGAAGTGATTGAAAATCGTATATTGCCTATGAGCTTTTTTTTTCTTTGATTTGATTTTGAAATTTTAATTTCAAAGGTTTAAATTTAATTTAAGCTTTAAAGTATTTCAAGGAAACAAATAATTCACAGTTGTAATATGTCACAAAAATTTGTAACTGCCATATTTACATTTATATTTTGAAAAAGTTCTTCGCAGCTAATGTTAGCCAAATAGCCATTAATGCCTAAATAATTTTCAAGAAATGATAATAAGCTAGTGTTTTCTATTTTATTGAGTTAGGAAAAAACAAATATTCAAAATTATTTGTTTTACTATGTAAATGTATTTTCCATGCTTTGCAACATTTAAGGTAGTATGTGTATCCTAAACAGCTGTTCAAAAGGTTGGTATGGGACTATTCCGGAAGGTATATAATATCCTATATTTCCACGTTTTAGATACTGTAATTTCAGGACTATATCCCTATTTTCCATGAATTAAGATGAATGAACGTAATGCGTATCTAATAGAAAAATTAAATAATGCTATAACGATCATTCTTCTTCTTCAAAATATATTTATACACGAGCCCCTTTACATATCAGTTGGCCCACCCATTGAAATCTTAGTTTTTTGGTCAGCATCAAAACATAATAAATACTACAAGCTGTGTTTAGGTCTCAAAGTAATTAATAGGGCATATTTAATCTTATACAGTAGAAAACACCCAACTTTATTGGTCTTCACTCAAATGTGTAGCAAAGAAGCAAAATGTTGCAAGTACGGCGATCAACTCGTTTTTTTATTCATTACAAAGTAAGCCTACAATTCGAAGGTGGCCGTGGAAAACAGACGCCACAACAATTAAACAATTATTGCTAATACTCATAGCTGTCAGAATTCATTTGATACAGCTTCAAAGTAGTTGTGTTCTTTAAAAATGGGCAGAGGAAAGGTTACGGATGACAAAATTCGTTCACTTATTATTAAATTTTTCAATTTCACAGTCAAACTCGGAAATTGCAAATTTATTAGAATTATCGCGGTATAGTGTAAGAAATATAGTTAGAAGATATAAAATGACGAGTTCAGTCGCTGCAAAGCCCCGATATGTAAAAAAAATCAAGATTACAGATTGTGATAGAAGAGCGTTAAGAAGAATTATCCAGAAAAACAGACATGCCAATTACCTCGAGTTAAGTGTTCTGTGGAGTGATGCCGTTGGAAGACGTATTTCAAGATCAACAACTCACAGAGAGGCTCACAAATTAGGATTTGGGACTTGCAAGGTAAGGTTTTTAATAAAAAAAATTAACTAGAAAAATTAAAAGTGACAATTTTGCATTAGGCCAAAGAAAAGCCACTTTTAACACCACGGCAGAAGAAAAATAGGGTAAGAAGGGCAAAAGAACATAAGGATTCGACATCTCAGCAATGGCGTGCAATACAATGGAGCGATGAGGCCCGATTCGAAGTTTGTGTTGGAGATAGTCGAAGTAGAGTTATTCGCAAAAAAATGAAGCATTCCATGCTGACTGTCTTAAAAGAAAAGTAAAGTTTCCTGCATCCGTCATGGTGTGGGGAAGCATGTCATCAAAAGGAGTAGGAAAACTCCATTTTATTGCCGGAAACGTGGATACAAACAAATATTTGGCAATTTTAGAAAAATCACTTTTACCGGTCATGGAAGAGTGTTTGACATCAGGCCCAGAATTTATGTTTCAGCAGGACGGCGCAACATGCCACACCTCAAAACGAAGTTTAAAATGGATGGAGGACTATGGTATACCACTTTTGGAATGGGTTTCTAGTAGTCTGGATCTATCACCCATTGAAACTTTGTGGCACGAGATGAAAAAGGTGCTACGGAAATACCCTGCTCGAACAATCCCTGAACTGGAGCAAAGGCTTCAGGAAATATGGGATTCTTTTACACGAGAACTATGCCAAGGCTTGGTTAATACTATGCCTAAACGAATTTCGGCTGTAATAAAAAATAAAGGTGATGTTACCCAGTGGTAAATTATAAAATTGTTGTTTTGTTAATTTAACGTATTTGTTCACATTTATTCTCATTTTGTGTTAGTTATCAGTCTCAGTCACCTAAGATGTATTTTTGTGGTTAGAAGAAGTTGTCAAAAGAATAAATAAATTTGGAAGTTCGTGTCGTATATTTATTCTTCTACTTTTGCTCCATAAGAATGAAATTTCTGACTAATCCCTAGGTGGGCCAACTGAAATGGGAAGGGGCTCTGAAAATTCGAAGTTATGTGGAAAACTGGTATCAAGTTGATATCATAGAACCGGCTAATTTAACCTCCCATGTAGGTAGTTAATTACAAAGTTCCATTACATGGTTAACAAATGAGCGAAACTTTTGTTCTCTGTAACTCATTGTATCCGATAGTAGGTACGTGGGTTTCAATTGTTTCAAATTTATTGCGCCTAACACCGGGATATTTTTGTTTCGGTTCAGATGCTGATCAATGTAATAATGGCGGATAATCTGGTAAAAAAATTATAAAAATCGTGAATGCCATTGTTAACTGAGTCATTGTTTTTGGCAAAACATATACAGGGTATAACTAAGCAATATTTAATGAACACATAGGATTGGACGTAATCGATAATTTTTGTAATTGGCAACAATATATTTTACCGACAATATAGCACACTTTATATTTATTTTGAGAAACACAGGTTTAAACGAATTAAAAATTATTTAATCATGACAATTCGACGACTACACAAAAATATAACACTATTGCATTAAAAATAACAATTGGAAGAAGTGTGCTATGGCTCGCTTGAAACAAAACACTAAGGTGGCATTAAATAATATTGTAATTGTCAAAAGTGTTGTTAATCATTAGAAGCAAAGATATTATACGAAAAAGAAAGAAAAGAAATATTTAAAAAATATTAAACTGTGCTGTCACCATCATAAAGATAGTTTATAAAGGTTGTAGAAACATTCCTGTTACTTGATTAAGATTGTGATATGTTCAATTCGAAATATGAAGGTAAGAATGAACAATAAGCAGGATTGAAGAGAAGTATAGAGAGCATGGCGCTGCCAGAGATCTTCCGAGAAGTGGACGTACCAGAGTTGTTAAAGATGAAAATAGTATTAATGTTTTGTTGTCCGTCCATGAAAATCAGCACTCGACGACGCGAGGAGTTCCAAGTGAATATCGCATTTCAAATTTTTTAGTTCACAAAATCTCGAGGATCAACAAGTATCATCCGTATAAAGTTAAACTAATACATGAGTTAAACGAAGATAATCCAGATCGACGTGTTCAATTCTGCCAGGAAATGTTGGAGAGAATATGCAAGAGAATAATAATAATAATAAATAATATATAGAGACGTATACCTACCTGGGTGTGCCACAAAGTCACATCCAGGAGGTAAATATTACAAAAGACGCTCTCCGCGGCAAGTACCGCCACCTGCTTCGACAGATCTGGTCCTCAGAGCTGTCGGGGACCAACAAGGTGGCGGCGACAAATATGCTTGCCGTTCCGGTTCTACTCTACTCCTTTGGAGTAATCAAATGGACACAGGAGGAGCTGCAGCAACTCGACGTAGGTACCCGCAAAATGATGCATCTTTGTCGGAGTTTGCATCCGAGATCGTCCGTTCCGCGGTTATATCTCCCACGACAACGGGGAGGCCGTGGACTCTTGGGCTTGGAGTGTCTCCACAACAGAGTAGCTCTGGACACAGCCTGTAAAATTATCAGGAGTTCGGATCCCCTACTCCTCATGGTCAAAGACCATGAAGGAGCTGGCGTAGGAGCTTTTATATATAGGGCAGCACACAGAGCAGCTAATAGCCTAGGTCTCGACAACAGAGTAACTCTGGACACAGCCTGTAAAATTATCAGGAGTTCGGATCCCCTACTCGTCATGGTCAAAGACCATGAAGGAGGTGGCGTAGGAGCTTTTATATATAGGGCAGCACAAAGAGCAGCTAATAGCCTAGGTCTCGACTTCGACACCGAGCAGAATAATCCAAACTCTGTCACCGAGTTGGACCCTGCTCGGTTGAAAGCCCACCTTCGGGCTGCTGGAAATACACTTCGTTTTCAGCAGCACAGGGATAAGCCATTGCACGGAGTCTACTATAATATAGAAGACTTATGCTTAGAAATATAGAAGACTTAAGGTTATCCCAAAAGCTGACCTTTAGCTTTTTGAGGTCAGCTGGGCTGAAGCCAGAGACCGAAGGTTTTATATTAGCTTGCCAAGATGGTGTATTAAACACCCTGGTCTAACGAAGCCGCGTGATGGGTATAGAAGTGCCTGACGTCAGCTGCAGATCATGTCGTCGGGGCCCAGAGACCATTATGCATTTGCTTATCAGCTTGTCCAGCATATGCGGTGTCTGCCTATATCCATCGACATAACGCGGCATTACGAGTGCTGTATTACCACCTACGGCACTCGTATGGTATAGATCAGACACCGGTGTTGCCCTAAGCTCCGGGGGATATTGAGTCCGTTGTGGGGAATGAGAGGTCCCGGTTATACTGGAACTATTCATTCCCCAGCGTCAGGCGGATACAAGCCAACAAGCCTGACATAGTCCTCCTCGATCACCAACTCAAGACGATGTTCGTTATAGAGTTTTCGGCTCCGGCCGAAAAGAACATCGTCTTGAAAGAGGAGGAGAAACGGATAAAATATCGAGATTTACTCTCTGAACTCCGCACGCTGTACCCGGGTTATTCTGTTAAAATAATGGTTCTTATTATTGGCTCTCTCGGAGGTATGCAACAATCATTGCTCTCAGAATTAAGAACCATCCCAGCATGCCGTCAATCGGCAGAAGTCATCGCTGGGAAGATGCAGAAGGCCGTCATACTTGGCTCGTTGCGACT
Organism: Tetropium fuscum; assembly: GCA_964058915.1. NCBI lineage: Eukaryota > Metazoa > Arthropoda > Insecta > Coleoptera > Cerambycidae > Tetropium > Tetropium fuscum. The sequence goes on along the minus strand of CAXKVY010000958.1, from coordinate 175,746 downwards.
CCTCAGGACACGTGAATTGCGACCTCAATGACCGCTTACCCCGCGGACGTGGGGAGTGGTCGTTGAGTAACGAGGCTGGAGGGACTCTCTGGACTAGTCGCAGGCCAGGGGGGACTTACCAGCATCCAAAAAAAAACAAAATAAATAATAATAATAATAATAAATGGTCTTTATTAAAAATTGTATACCAATACAAATTTTATAAAAAAGGCGAAGTCTAGCGCTAGGCTACTCAACTCAACCTTTACATATTTAAATATGAATTTAGAAACTACGTATTTAAATATAACCTAGAATTAATAACACAAAAAAAATAATAGACAAAATAAATTTTTAGTAATCAAAAATAATTAATAGCATGAACTAATAGTTAATTAATGTCATGCATAGAGCCTACTGTTATTGAGGAGCATTAATACATGAACTGAGGAAAATAAAAATCAATAAAATGTACACAAATCAATAATAATATTAAGAATAGTAATTTAACTTCAACTAAGATAAAATGCTAAAACTTCAAGCAGATAAAATGCTAAAACATACACTAGAAAATATGTACATATACAGACATACACATATTTGTACATATACATAGGCATACATGCACACATACATATACATGGATATACGTATAATTGAAAGATAATACAAAATGTAATACAAAATCGATAATATCAAGTAATTTACTGTAATGGAAGAAAAATGATTTCACTTTCTTACTAAATTTATTTACAGGGAGGTTTTTAAGTTGATCGTCAAGAGAATTGTACAATATTATTGCATTATATATAAAAGATCGTCGAAACATGGATGACCGATATCGAGGAAGAGCTAATTTCATAGTAAACCGCAGATTTTTTTGTGGGTATTATGTCTAAAAATAAATTTGTCGCGAAGGTAAGGAGGAGAGGATGTATTCAAAATTTTGTGAGTAAAGACTGCTAGTATATAGTTATATTTATATATATAGCTATAGTTATATTTGTAAAGACTTTTTATTTTTAGCCAGATTAGAGTATTAATTTTAAGAGAAACATGTTCAAATTTTCTGAGATCTGAAAATAAATCTACAACATCTATTTTGTATTTTTTGTAACCGATTTTGAGTGTATGTATCTAGACATGAAAAATAAATAATATTGTAGTAATTTATTAAAGGCAATACGAGAGACTCACACAATTGTTTTCTAAGTTTAAAATTCAAAATGGAAACATTATTATATAATAATTTTAAAGCTGTGTAACATTTCTTTACTATTAAAGAGACATGATCTTTGAAACGCATATTATTTTCAAAAGCCAAACCAAGGTTTTTGGATTTAGTAACAAGAGTGACTGGTTTATTATCTAAGGTTAGTTTAAGGTTTAATTCCACTTGACTTTTTACTCTATGACTAGTATAACAATTGACGACACATTTATGAGGATTAAGCTTTAAATTGTTGTTTTTCGAATAATTCAGAAGTGACTGTAAATCAGAATTTATTTTTTTGCAAGCTAAATCAATATCACGAGGATGAAAAGAGTGTGATAACTGTGTATCGTCCGCATATAACTGAATTTTAGTATGATTTACACAGGAAATAATGTCAGCTGTATAAATTAGGAATAATATTGGTCCTAAAATTGACCCTTGGGGTACGCACGAAGATATAGGTAGAACATGAGATATGTTACCGTTCAAACTAACAACCTGTTTGCGGCAGCTTAGATATGGCTTAAAGAATTTAACTGAATTGGTGTCAAAACCATAGTACTCGAGTTTGGCGCCCAATAAAGCGTGATCTAGAGTGTCAAACGCTTTAGAAAAACCCAAGAAGATAAGCGCGGCAGAATTACCTGTGTCGTGAGCCGTGAGAATATCGTCGGTAATATTTGCAAGAGCAGTGGCTGTACTATATACTTTACGGAAACCGGATTGATGTTGTGATACAATATTATTGCCTATTACATAATCGTAAATTTGTGTTTGGACTACCTTTTCTAGAACTTAGGATAAAGCGGGAATGATAGTAATTGGTCGTAAGTCAGAATATACCAGTGGAAAAGCAATTCTGTATTTCGATTATTAAGAATAGCTTAAAGAACGTGTCTATTTTCTATTAATCTGTCCTAGTATATACGAAGAATGTCTCTTAATAATATCTCAAGAACTGGAAAGTAATTCAATCTTAAGTCACGAATAATATTAATTGCCTGCCGAAGTTTTGGAAATAAACATAACAATGATATATTGTGCGTGATATGTGAGCCTACCTTTATGTGATTACGTCTCATAAACCACATTCCCTGTATAGTTCGTTGACAGACATTCTGTAACCAGAAATTCTACACAACTCACCATATTTCCCAGTTTAAGTAACACCTTCATTAATGATTGAACAATTCAATATACCCCAGGGTGTGTATATCCTACATGAGCTAAACAGGTGAATATATTGCACGCAAACAGAGTATAAATTATCCTCATACCCATAAGCGCTGCCAACTTTGGAAAATTAACTTACGCTATGCAAAACCCTTTACAATTTAGGCATGCATGAGAAAACTCAAATATGCTTTTCGTCCAAGGGTTAAGAAAGGAACCCTCACGTTTCCCTCCGAAAAAAGGTCTATGTGGAATTGGATGAAACTGCGGTATTTTACATTCGTTATGCTGATTTCAAATTGGCTTTCCCACAATAAAATTATTAGTATATGTCAGTCACTTTCGTCTCAGTATTCACTGGAAAATATAGCATTAGGCATACAGTTACCCAGAAGATCTTAAACTTTAAAATTCACAAAATCTTACAGAATCTATTAAAACAACTACTTTTCCTAGCTATATGATAGAAAATACTTAATTACATACTGAATACGAAAATTCATATTTATTAGCTTGTAAGTTCTTTGCTATCCATATTTGTTTTGCGAAAAGAAATCTTGTGTTTGTAGCAGTTCATTATATAGCATAGAGAATATGAAGTCTATGAAGGTTCTAAAATGTTTATCTAAATAACCACGTAATATAGCGTCAAATGTGAGTGCCCAGAATATAGAATATATTAGGTGCCGGTGATATCAAGGGCAATGCAAGGTATGTTTACAAAACATTCTGTCATTTATGCTAGCAAATACTTATACATTTATAAATATAACCTCATTTTTGTGAATATTTTCTCACCTTGTTTGTCACGGGTCGAGCGGCTCCATGAACGTTTAATTTTGTTTTCAGAAGGAGTTATCACAGTCGGAAACAGACTGTTTCGGCGAAGTTGAAACTGATCTAAATATTTCGCTTCCGGACTGTTTAAAAGACATTCTAACAAGAAATGGATTCAACAACTCTGAGCTAAATAAATGATGGCAATCTTATGGATATCGAAAAATTTATGGCTGAAACTGCAATCACGTTGATTCCAGATGAAGAGCATGAAAAATATTTTGGAATATTTAGTCGTCAGCCTGACAAATTCAAGATTATTCAAGGGCACCGTAAATGGATTACTGTGATATCAAAGAATTTTCAAAATAAGCGGTCAGGAGCAAAATGTGAAAGCAGTCACGGCGAAAACGAGTGCTCAGAGGATCATATTTCAAAATTGATGCGGATGGATCTGAACTTGGATCGAAATTATGATCAAGAACAAGTTAACTTAGATGAAAATATCGACACCCAAGCGGATAACGTGATATCCTAACACCTGCGCATTCGGATGTTTCGCAGTTTTCTTCAGATACGGAACAAGAGGCACTTGATTTTAAGACTGGACCAGTGGACCACAAGTCGGTTAAGAGGGCAAAGGGGAAACGCAAAAAGCCTTCGCAAAATGAAACATCCGACGAAACATCTGATCACAGCTGTGATATTGTTTATGCCGACAGCACCGACACAGAATCATTTCATGATTTCATCATTGAAAGAGCTGACAAAAACAAGGCGCAAAAGCAGAACACGGAGGGACATTTCTCATTAGCTATCGAGTGCAATAAGTTTTACATAGTCTATTATGAAGAACGATGGTTCATAGGGAAATTATTGAAACGGACGTACCTTACACGAATATTTGCAACGCTTAGTATGCTACCAAAACAAAACTGTTGGCTCAAGAATAAGATGAAATCTCAGATTAAACGCCTCTCAGCGGCTTATCACTTATCACTTATGTATGTTTATTTTGTTTTACTGTTCTTCGTTATGAATAAATATTTCTTTTTATTAATAATTTGATTCTTATTTTACTACTGGATAAAATATTCAAAATTACATAGGTACCTAGAGTAAAAGTTTTTTGATACTTGACACCGTTTAGAAATCAGGATGGGATGACGGGGATTATGGAGGAATTATAGGAATTACGTAGAAATTATACGAATTACAGGCGGGATTACAGTAATTACGAAAGGAATGTGGAATTATACGGGAATTCCAAGGAATTATTACTAGAACAATTGGGATTATTACCCATATTACACTAAATTTGCATAAAACGAGACCTATTTGGTCTATGTAGACCTGATAGTTCGTGATGTAAAACTATTAAAAGTTGTTTCGGTAATAAGTATGCAAATATTAGGAGTGTGTAATTAAATTATATATATATATATTTTTTTAAATATTTAAAATGTATGTAGTAATATCAAGCACCTCATTGTAAATAATGTACAATACTGTGAGGGAAATCGTTATTACTGGTATTTCTTGTACATTTTTGATAGACAAGGATGATCCTCTAAATCCAGTACACCTTCTGGGGGCATCAAGCAACTTGCCTCGGTAGCATTTCTTCATGGACCTGCTCAATCAGGTCGAAATCGTCATCGATGAATGGCTCATCAGTGCCGTCACACATCAGGTCTGGTGTGTTCTGTAACACTCGAAAGTTTGTAAGCTTATACTTCCTTTTCTTGCTTACATTTTTTTAACAGTAGTTTTTGTTTTTAAGATTTTTTTAAGGAATTATATATATATATATATATATATATATATATATATATATATATATATATATATATATATATATATATATATATATATATATATATATATATATATATATATATATATATATATATATATATATATATATATATATATATATATATATATATATATATATATATATATATATATATATATATATATATATATATATATATATATATATATATATATATATATATATAATATAAGCACCACAATTTTATTTAAACCGAACTTCACTTTGTTTATTTTTATTTTCACCACACTCATTCCATCTGTCGGAATCACCATCTATCCGAAGAACCTCGTACTACCAATTGGAAAACTGCTTATCCTGGTTCACGATGCTGCCATCTATCGGAATCACCTTTACTATGGATACCTACTCGCTACTCTTGACCGTAACTTTTAGGTAGGTATCAATTTCACACGGAAAATTTGAATAACCTTTATCCTCTGCTTACTTTATTTTCTTGGAACGATTTCTCGTCCTTTTCCTTCCTCGTACACACTATTTTAGCCTCGTACACTCTCCCTGGAGACACCGTGCTTGGAATAACTTATTACCAAGTTAGAACACTATAAATCTTGATAATTTTCTTCTCTACTTGTTTACCCGTTGATAACTGAATACTGTAGCACAAATTTTATTATTTTACTATGGTGTAACTAATTATAATTTATAAATTTTTACAGGCACACAAGCGTAGCTGCCGCTTATTAAAGGACGCTATTGCAACTCTCGAGTTTGTTACTCGTTTCTACAGAAGTTTATCAATTTGAAACAATCAAAGTTCCTTGACAACGAGTGTTATGTTATGTTACTCTCATATAATGTAACCAATCATATTGCAGCTAATTATTTAATTTATTTAGTTTACCTTAAATATTGCTGAATTTTGGTTTAAACATTTCTCCATTCTACATAGAATTACACATCATATTCACTTTTCCCAAATCAGTTTCAATGTTCACAATACAGTGACCTGTACCCATCTGTACCTCAAACGTTTTGCTTCAGCATTATTAATCTTGAACCCCTATTCTGACGTGACGCTTTTACAATTTTACGTCCAAATATACCGAGTTTATGTTAGTGTGATATACCATAATGTTTGTTAGGATTTGTCTATTCCGATTAAGTTGGATTTAGAATTTTGCGCCGATAAATTACTTTAATATTATTTAATTTACATACTGGCCAATCAGATGATTTCTCGTACATCGTCTGTGCGATGTGTAGAGATGCTTGCGCTCGCGACTGATCCGTTTATCTCAATATATATATATATATATATATATATATATATATATATATATATATATATATATATATATATATATATATATATATATATATATATTTATATATATATATATATATATATATATATATATATATATATAATATATAATATATAATATATATATATATATATATATATATATATATATATATATATATATATATATATATATATATATAATATATATATATATATATATATATATATATATATATATATATATATATATATATATAATATATATATATATATATATATATATATATATATATATATATATATATATATATATATATATATATATATATATATATATATATATATATATATATATACATATATATATACATATACATATATACATATACATATATATATATATATATATATATATATATATATATATATATATATATATATATATATATATATATATATATATATATATATATATATATATATATATATATATATATATATATATATATATATATATATATATATATATATATATATATATATATATATATATATATATATATATCTACTAGTAGCTTGAAAATCAAAATAAGTGTATTTTAATAATGTTAATCGATGAAAACAGGAACTAGTTGAGGAAAATAAATATGACCACGTGCATTGTTTTAGTCAATTATTGAAGATCATTAATTCCCGCAAGTACAAGCAGTATTTAATATTTGATCGAAGGGTGCACTTTTTTGACCCAAATCATCTCCATAGTACGTTTTTATTTCAAAACTAACTGCTACTGGGAAAGCCAGAAAGTGGATTACATATTCCAGGAAGACTTCGTGGTCGAGATTAGAATTTCCAAGCATTTGGAGTATGTCTAATTGGTTAGAGATTAAGTAATAGGCAAAGTTTCACAGTCTGCATTCTTTAGTCACTCAGCTCTACTCAGAAGTACGAACTTCTCTAGGTTTACTGTGCAATTTATATCAGAGAGAAGGGATATCAGAGAGAGAGAGTCGTGTTACTATCCTACTGACAATCAAATTTATAGAAACTAGAACAAACTGTGGCATGTAGAATAAATAGTATATTTCCTAACGAGTGGGCAAAGTTGGTCTTATCCGCACCAGCAGTGGAGTGCGGAAAATACGCTGCGCAAGAGTTAGGAACATTATTTTTTCTCGGATCATTAATATATTATCAAATAAATTGAAAATTATTTTAATTAAATACAATAAATATATTTTATCCACAACCACATTATAATTGGAGTTTTATCTACACTTATGAATCATATAAAGTACAACTTTATCCACTAGTGGAATAATGAAATTATTTTATTCCACTAGTGAAATAATGAATATAAAATCTGAAATCAATTACATTTTATTTATTTTTTATTAATATTAACATTAACATTTATATTGATAGACATTTCCTTCTTTGTTTTATCATATTTCACTTCGTTTCACAATCCAACGTTCGTAGTAAGTGAGGAAATGGAAATTAATGTGAAAGTAAATACCATAATAAGCTATGATCAAATTGCTTCTACGCGACAAATCGCAGATGAATTGGATTCGAATAAAGAAACTGTAAATAAATATATAAAAATAAAAATATATAAAAATCACCACACATGTTCAGAAATTCATCTTGCATCCAAAAATGTAATAATAATATATAGGATGTTCAATTTGAAAATAGAATAGAATAGAATTAGTTAGGGTTAGGGATTTCCGGCGAAACCGAAATTGGTGTAAAATTACCTCATACCGTAAACTTGGGTGGCATTGTCCAATTACTGAATTTTGTTGCTTTCCTATATATATAAAAAAAATACTTAAAATTTTCCAATATTAAGCGAGTGTGACTTGATATGACTTATGACAATATATGACTTATACATACTATAAGAAACTCAAAACTGTGAATATGAAAAATAATTGGTTCTTCATACTTTCATAAATCACCTGAGAATGTCCTGAGAATGTCACCTGTTAAAAATGTGCGAATTTGTAGTCTTTATAACTTTGCCGGTACAAGCGAAACTACGGCTATTTATGTTTGTGGGTTCAAAAGAGACGTTCGTAGGTCTCTCTAGCAGATTTTTATTCATACGAAATCAAGTCAAACTTTCACCCCTAGCCGCTAGAGGGTGGTCAAGGTGATCCATGCACTTTCGGTAGTTTTCATGGGTGACTTTGGTCGCCGGTGATTTATGTTGTTGTGGTACTTTTTATTGTTCTTGGTTTTTATTGTTAATAAATCTATTTAAATAAATTTTATAATATATAGGTGGTAATTTTACAACATAGGACGCTGCAAAAACATTTTCTGTGACTCTGAGTCCGCCTCTGATATTTCCATTTATTTGGGGATTGAGGATTACTGTCACCTTGATGGGGGAGTTGCCGACTAAGGTGAAGGAAGGAAGTTGCCGATCAGGGTCACCTGAATGAGGAAGTTGCCGATGAAGGTCTGACAACACCAAGCAATGACAACAAGACAATTGACCATATTACCAATGGAAATTTAATTTTTATATGAAAGCCAAATTTACACAGGACAAGTTATTCAAATTAAATCAAAAGAAAATAAGAAAACATTTAAGATTAAATCTCTTGAAAAAGCTGGTCTACATCAATGGAAGTGGCCTTCGTATGAAGATGTCCTTTGGTATGAACCCGAAGATATTTTAGAAGTCATTAATAATACACCGCAACCCTCCAAGACAGTATTCTTTTACAATCCATGAGATAAATAAATGTGAATAAGTTGTTTTTTATTTATATTTAATGTTTACATAGAATATTTTTTTATTTTATATTCTCAACAGAGTTTATTTTGTTTATTCATTATAAAATTTAATTACTTTTAGTAAGTAAAGTTTTAGTATTTTTGGAATGCTGAAAGTACTATTAGCGACATATCTTTTGGTGCAAAAAAATTATATAGCTTTATCTTATCGAAAGTTACAGGATCCTAACCTTTGAAAGTGGAGCAATGCCACCAATGCTACCCAAGTTTACGGTATATTGTTACGTTTCTCATAACTTCTTGGGCTAGGGTTAGTTTTAATAAAACCACATTATCTCACTACAACTAATTTATTTATTCATACTTTGACACCTTTGAGAGACACCTATCATTATTTAACAAATTAATATTACTTACATTATTCCTTTCACTAAATCTACCCCCATGGCTTCAAGAGATATGTCACCTTGTCTATCACAATTTTCAAAACCCACTAACTCACTTCTTCCCAGCTTGCTATCTGATAAAAGCCAGTCTAGCAGATTCACTATTCAATAAGTTCAATGTTTTCTACTTCCTTTAAAGTTTCATTCGAAATATCTTTACTCAGCAAATAAACTGTACTTACTAGCTAATACCAATAAATGATATAAGATACCTTACATCCTTTATAGCATCCGGAATTAATTCATTATTAATATGGAACTTATTTGACTTAAATTTATAATTATTATTTATTAATTTACTATACAGTGTGTTTTCTAATTTGTTGCCAAAATATGTTTATTTTTATATTTAGTTATTTAGTTATATTTGTGACAATATCAGTAAACGCAGTTTTCTAAAGTAAAAAATTAAAAAGTTATTGGAATGAGCCTACTTCGTGGTACCCGGAATTTCATTTCTTATCGAATGATAAAGTTATGTCTTATATCAGCGCCTAGTCAGCGCGCGTATCCCAATATAAAGGGAATGAAAATAGATTTACTGACCACTATTTTTCTTCTGATGGTTTTCAACAGTGTGTTTTAATATAATACCCTGATTTTTTAAAACATACGTAGGTATATTGTTTCAGATAATTCGTATTTCCGCATTTTTATCTACATCGCTACGTGCGCTGTGTATTTTGCGTTGTATTTGGAGTTAAAGTCATTATTATTGAAACATCACCTTAACTAGAGTTATTCAGCATCTGTCGTATTTCGTTGAAATTCTCATACGTTTCTGACGACTCCCGGGGCTTAAACTTATTACCCGGTGATACATCATCTTGTTTGTCTAAGCACGTGGGTTATATCTATACTACTCCTACTCATACTATCTCACAGGGCACATACCAGCCTTCATCGTCTTAATCAAATTGAAATAATGGCAAGATGGTGTTTGGTAAAGATGTCACGTATAAACGAAAGTTGCGCGAGCGGTATTATTTATCTTGACTGCATCCGCTTCGACTGTGACTCAAATATTATTACTGCAAAAAACGATAAACTCAACCCATCAAAATCTTGTAATTGTCACTATAAAACCAAAAGAATATAATAATCATAATAATAATAATAATAATATATAATAAAAGTATAATGAAATGCTTGTAGCATTACGTGTTTGCCATCGATGGTACCAATGGCATGTGAAAAATGCCATTTATCTTCAAATTCTTTGGCAACTACCAGCCATTCTTTCTCAGTTGATGGGACCTGCAAAAAATAAAAATAAAATATCTGTTTTCAAAAAACAATACGTGACCGTACTTTTAATAAAATTTTTCCTACATGAGGTACAGAAATAATCGCAGGATATTTCTCAATCTGCTGATGATACTTAAACAGTTGGGGATACTCAAACAGCTGAAGATACTCAAACAGCTGAAAATTGTCAAACATCTGAGGAAATTCTTCCGGTGCCTAGATCTACTTAACATAATAAAGTACCTTTAGATAATATACCTTTCTACATAAGTGAAGAATGAAAAGCGTACCTCGTCGGAATCTGCAACTGAAAATCCTATATTGCGCAAAGCTTTTAAACTGTTTTAAAAAATTGAGATCCAAATAACTATAATAACATAGATATTCTGTGGATACTATGTATCCGTATAGTTTCTATGGTCAACATATCGCAAATGAACTAAGAAAATATGACCACCAATATCAACATTGCAATCGTGAAACAAGCCTTTAATAAAGTAATTTTTGAAGCCGATATGGGGAGAGTGTCGTCTCCTAACGTTGGAATTTGTACCACCAATATGCATCTTCATCATATGCCCCCTCATATGTACAAAACTCCACTGATTCCAATCCTACGTATTCGACCTCCTCGCCCAATACCCAAGGCAGTAGCGAAAGGGAAACCAATGGCACAACGTGTAATGATGCAGACTAATTATTCATACTGCCAAAAGAAACAAGCTAACTGTAGAAGGGTCTGGTAGTCAATGTTGTCAAATAATTTAAAACTGTTGTTTAACGTCGATAACGAAAACAAAAATGTCCATTTCAAAATAAGCTAAACTACAGAAGACGAATCAGAAAAAAATATAGGAAAATAACCAAACCAAAGCTCTGATGACGATGAGTGCCGACACTGCCTTATCATAACAAATGATTCAAATTAAATGAATAGATGGAGTAATTCTAATACAAGTACAGAAACAGATACATCCGCAAAATATAGTGTGCATGACGACAGCGCTGAAGACGACATGAGTGACTTTTTAGACGAAAGCGATTTGGAAGATGAGATTTTATAGCTAACTAGCTACCTAACTACCTAGTTATAATCCATATGAAAAATTAAATAAATTTACAAAATAAGGTATATTTTATATTTGTCTTTTATCATAAATATATATACCTAAAATTTTGCAATGGTTACTAATTTTTTTTGCCTATTTATGAGACAAAATAGAACTAAGAATATCATTTCATATTGAATTTTATGCTCGCTGATAATGTAGCACCCACTTTATTTTTTTAAATTTGGTAAATATACCGGGTTGTCAGAATTTTTGGTTATTATTTCTTCAATAATTCGGATAATTTTTAATCCATTTTTAACTACTGAAACTAGTATATGTGCCGAAAGTTTTTTATTGGTTTATGATACAATGAATATAACCTTTCTGTTGCTTGAATTATTCCTAAAAAATATTTTGTGTTCAGGAATGTTATGAAAAATTCAATGACCAGAAATCTTCTAAACAAACTTGATATAAAATAAAATGGATGTAAATTAACTTTCTCGACATGCATCGTATAAGCAATCGTTAATCTCTAATTGAAAATAGAACCAATATTGAAATTCCCCTGCTATCAAGGTATATTTACTGTGTTCTCTGTTCTATCATAAGCCCCATAATCAATATCCATTTTAAACTTATCGGTAAAGTATCTGAATGACTTTTCGGTGTTTAACTTTTCGAAAAGTTAAACAGCGAACTTTGGTGAGTGAGAATCTAAAGTAGGTGATTTTGCCTGAGATAAGCCAACTGCTGCCTGGTTTCCACGTAAGATGAGAAGAGAATACATAGTTAAGATTAATAGCAGTAGTTGGTTTAACTGAGCTCAAGCAAACATTGACAAACTTACATTTGTTTACAATGTTAAATTGCTGTATATTACAGATAGCGTCGCTACGCTTCAGTGGAACCGTACGTTCCCTTGATGTTCGATAGCAATCAACTGCTTTCCTGCTATTTAGACGACGAAAAATTATTAGTGGCGAGACTCGAAAAATTATATAAACGCTAATTACTAGATACGAAATATACGGTAATTACAGAAGTGCTCATATATACCTAGATTCAACTTGTATTCCTTATATAACGAGTTCCGCCATAACGTTGCAGGTAATTTCACTTCCATATTCTGCACGTTGTTATGTCTCGGATACTTGGAATTACTTTTTTATTTTCTCTATAGTATATTCTATCGTATTATTCGAATATCGTCGATCATTAGTTATAGTTGCGGCATCATTCGACTACAACAAATTATGTAAATACCGTAATAACATTTTAATAAATTACCTATATTAATTCATTAATTCGTCCTTTCATTAAAGTTTTTAGGTATTATAACACCTCATTTTTCACCTAATTTTTCTGGTATATTTAAGAATTCCTGGTATTGTATATTTGTTTACGCGTCGTGCTTCCCCCAACGGATTTGTTTTTGGCTTGAGTATGAGCAGAACAGAATGTACAGTATAATAACAAAAGGGTATATAAATCTCAGGATTCTTTACATTACAGTAATTCTTCACATATGATGGCGTATTTTTGATGAAAATGCTGAAATCATATTGGCCTAGCAGCAGATATTAGGAGATACTGTAGAATTGAATTACGTATATTAGTGAAAGGTCACACATTTTAATCACGGATATTAAGAAATTTTATATTTCCCTACTGTATTTTTTTTGAGGGTCAGTAACACTGAGACTTCTGTGTTCTGAGCCTAAGTTCATAAATGTATCAGATTTATGAATATTCTAGATAAATTAACACTTATTCAAATTACTTATTTAAATTAAATAAATCATTACTTAAATTATTCAAATTATCCTTAATTTACCCAAACTAAACTTCAGTAATATTACAGAGAATACTACATCCAAATACTGAAATTTTACTGATACAATTACAGGAGCTTCAATTATATACTGTACAAATATCGTACTGAGAAATATGTTTTAGCAGAACACAGTAAATGTTCTCACTTAATTTTACATCGATTTGTTATCTTAGTAACGAAGTCCCATTTCCTGAACAAGGACAATTCCTTGTTCACCTCGTTTAAAGATGAAAGGTTTATCCATTATAATGTTGTGTTGGGAAGAACATCCCTTACGGTATCAGCAGTCGGGAAAATATTGTCTAAGGGACTTTATAAACGTCCACTCAACGGTGTCCTAAACAAATAAATAAAATCCAAAGCAGCCATAACAGTATAGGTACATTAAAGGTGTATTGATAGAGTGTTTTATAACCATAGGAAGCTAATAGTTCATAAACAAATTTTCTGATATTAATCAGCATTTAATCGAATAAATAAAATATAAACTCATTAATATAATATCTATCAATATATATATATATATATATATATATATATATATATATATATATATATATATATATATATATATATATATATATATATATATATATATATATATATATATATATATATATATATATATATATATATATATATATATATATATATATATATATATATATATATATATATATATGTATATATATATATATATATATATATATATATATATATATATATATATATATATATATATATATATATATATATATATATATATATATATATATATATATATATATATATATATATATATATATATATATATATATATATATATATATATATATATATATATATATATATATATATATATATATATATATATATATATATATATATATATATATATATATATATATATATATATATATATATATATATATATATATATATATATATATATATATATATATATATATATATTGATAGATATTATATTAATGAGTTTATATTTTATTTATTCAATTAAATACTGATTATTAAATTACTGATTACTGATTATAAAATTTGTTTGTGAACTATTAGCTTCCTATGATTATAAAACACTTGACGTTTATCTTGTAACGCCAGACAACCTACCTCTATGTTACAAACTGTTTCCTCTGCCTCGTGAATACGGGCGGGAGCCTTGCTGAGGAAAATTTTTGGGCACCAAGTACATCTAAGATCACACAAATGCATTCCAGTTGCCCAAACCCCAGTCTCCTAAATTGGCTAGGGAAGGAAATAAAAGAAACCGAACAGTTTAAAACGTATAAGTTTAATCTCCATCAATAAAAAACCGGCCAAGTACCATTATCTATAAAAACGGCAAAAAAATCAAGTTTGTTGTATGGGAGCCCCACTAAAATATTAATTTTATTTTAATGGTAGTATCTCGTCCGACCGGCGACTCCGGCATTTATTAGCATTCATATTCAGGTCCATGTCCATTTGTTGTATGGGAGCCCCCTTAAATATTTATTTTATTCTGTTTTTATGTATGTATTTGTTGTTATATCAATAACAGAAATACATCATTTGTGAAAATTTCAACTGTCTAACTATCACGGTTCATGAGATACAGCCTGGTTACGGACGGATAGACGGACAGACGGACAGCGGTCTTAGTAATTTCCCCGTTTTACCCTTTGGATACGGACCCTAAAAAAACAATATAAATCTCAGTAGAGAATTTACTCGGGTAATTTGCTAATATAACAGGATTAATATAAATGACACAATTTACGAAAAAAAAAATATCAGTAGGAGATTATCAGTCAATTTCCTATACATATATCGTTATCCATCTTTTTATTGAAAAATCATGCGGGCATGCACACGAAGAAATTCCAGTTACTATCTTTCTAAAAACATAAACGCTGCGATAAATTCAATAATCCGCGTAGGTGCCGAAATCAGTGAGCTTTTGTACCGTAATTATTAGCCACAAAGGCTCACCGTTTTCAGCACCCTGGTTCCGTCGTATTGGCTGTGTAAATATGCAGACCGGAAAGCGTCCAACGGGGTAGTAGGTTAGTACCCGCGTTTGTTGTCATGAGATACACTTCGCTCCTCCAGAAAGCTGGGTAAATCGATAAATTTTGGTAAATAATGTTATCTCTCAGTCTACGATACTCCTTAATTCTATTTCTATAATTAAAATGAGACATATAGAACAATTTATTCAATGTTTGGTCATAATATTCAGAGGCCGCTGGTGAGTTCTATTAAATTATCGATTTGAATACATTAAATGCCATGAAATACGAGTAGATTTGTCAATCTATTACAAAAATACTACTCATAACACATAGCATATTAATTACTGCTAAAATCAGCATGCTAGCAAACTAGGGCGCATATTTTATTTTGGGAAACTCTAACATAATTCCTTTGTTGATATCTGCTAAGCGTCTGGTGCTGCCAGTTAAACGTCTGTTTAACCATGCTTCTGCCTCCCGTTGTCCGCTTAGTAGAACATCTAATTAAACACCATTCTCTATCTTCCGATGTCTGAACCGGCTGACCATAGTGGGTTATCTAAATTGCGGATCTATTTTGAATTGTAAACGGACTTTATATATATATATATATATATATATATATATATATATATATATATATATATATATATATATATATATATATATATATATATATATATATTTGTTTTGTGAAAAGTAATCTTGTGTTTGTAGCATTTCATTACATAGAGAAATAAGCAAATAGACGAATAAGAAAGAAGATACACTTACCAGTGCTATATCTGGACATACACACGGAAACGAACCACTTAGAAGTTGTACAAGTTCTTTCACCTTTATTGAGGATCTTCAGAGCAGTGTACGATTTGTTTCATTGATCATTTTTTATACGTGAATTTAAAATATTAATACTCCAACACTTGCAGTGACGTTTTATGACATTAGTTTTTGACGGAACTCAAATTCTTAGAATACACAAACCTAGTCTACTATTTATATTTATTCTATTTGAACTTATTATATATAAAAGCATTAGGCATACAGTTATCCAGAAGATGTTAAAGGTGAAAGAACTTGTACAACTTCTAAGTGGTTCGTTTCCGTGTGTATGTATTAACTTCAGAAATTAAATTTGAAATATTCACTTCAAAAATTAAATTGACCTGTCTATGGGCGTTTATGTAACTATCGATGGATTTTTTGTCGAATTAGTTACATACCTTTTACTCACCCTGTATATAGGTAGATTATTACAACCTAAAGCTCCTGTCTCTGATATTGGTATTTTGTGATAATGGGAAATTCATGATGGGCTGGGTTTTATATGATGAACTCGACTTTTCTTCCAGTCTGAAATGTCCATTGTGAAATATTTAAACGAAAAAAGAAAGGCAATTTAATGTATAACGCAGGTAAATTTATTTTCATGAAAATCTATTACAAGTTGGGTTAGCCCAATTTAATACGCTATACTGGTTGATAAGTGGAATGCCAATAACAAAGTATTGAAAGATTGAGTAGATTGATCCAAAGTTATCTTGTTCGGTTTCCCTTTTTACACCTTCTGGCGATACAGGCTCGGGTTACAATACTGGTTTCTAAGTAGAATTGGGGTCTGGGCCTAGTCTGGATAATAGACATTAACTCTAGTATAAATTAAATTTAAGTATATATATATATATATATATATATATATATATATATATATATATATATATATATATATATATATATATATATATATATATACTTAAATTTAATTTATACTAGAGTTAATGTCTATTATCCAGACTAGGCCCAGACCCCAATTCTACTTAGAAACCAGTATTGTAACCCGAGCCTGTATCGCCAGAAGGTGTAAAAAGGGAAACCGAACAAGATAACTTTGGATCAATCTACTCAATCTTTCAATACTTTGTTATTGGCATTCCACTTATCAACCAGTATAGCGTATTAAATTGGGCTAACCCAACTTGTAATAGATTTTCATGAAAATAAATTTACCTGCGTTATACATTAAATTACCTTTCTTTTTTCGTTTAAATATTTCACAATGGACATTTCAGACTGGAAGAAAAGTCGAGTTCATCATATAAAACCCAGCCCATCATGAATTTCCCATTATCACAAAATACCAATATCAGAGACAGGAGCTTTAGGTTGTAATAATCTACCTATATACAGGGTGAGTAAAAGGTATGTAACTAATTCGACAAAAAATCCATCGATAGTTACATAAACGCCCATAGACAGGTCAATTTAATTTTTGAAGTGAATATTTCAAATTTAATTTCTGTGAATTTCTTTAAGTGAATACATACACACGGAAACGAACCACTTAGAAGTTGTACAAGTTCTTTCACCTTTAACATCTTCTGGATAACTGTATGCCTAATGCTTTTATATATAATAAGTTCAAATAGAATAAATATAAATAGTAGACTAGGTTTGTGTATTCTAAGAATTTGAGTTCCGTCAAAAACTAATGTCATAAAACGTCACTGCAAGTGTTGGAGTATTAATATTTTAAATTCACGTATAAAAAATGATCAATGAAACAAATCGTACACTGCTCTGAAGATCCTCAATAAAGGTGAAAGAACTTGTACAACTTCTAAGTGGTTCGTTTCCGTGTGTATGTCCAGATATAGCACTGGTAAGTGTATCTTCTTTCTTATTCGTCTATTTGCTTATTTCTCTATGTAATGAAATGCTACAAACACAAGATTACTTTTCACAAAACAAATATATATATATATATATATATATATATATATATATATATATATATATATATATATATATATATATATATATATATATATATATATATATATATATATAAAGTCCGTTTACAATTCAAAATAGATCCGCAATTTAGATAACCCACTATGGTCAGCCGGTTCAGACATCGGAAGATAGAGAATGGTGTTTAATTAGATGTTCTACTAAGCGGACAACGGGAGGCAGAAGCATGGTTAAACAGACGTTTAACTGGCAGCACCAGACGCTTAGCAGATATCAACAAAGGAATTATGTTAGAGTTTCCCAAAATAAAATATGCGCCCTAGTTTGCTAGCATGCTGATTTTAGCAGTAATTAATATGCTATGTGTTATGAGTAGTATTTTTGTAATAGATTGACAAATCTACTCGTATTTCATGGCATTTAATGTATTCAAATCGATAATTTAATAGAACTCACCAGCGGCCTCTGAATATTATGACCAAACATTGAATAAATTGTTCTATATGTCTCATTTTAATTATAGAAATAGAATTAAGGAGTATCGTAGACTGAGAGATAACATTATTTACCAAAATTTATCGATTTACCCAGCTTTCTGGAGGAGCGAAGTGTATCTCATGACAACAAACGCGGGTACTAACCTACTACCCCGTTGGACGCTTTCCGGTCTGCATATTTACACAGCCAATACGACGGAACCAGGGTGCTGAAAACGGTGAGCCTTTGTGGCTAATAATTACGGTACAAAAGCTCACTGATTTCGGCACCTACGCGGATTATTGAATTTATCGCAGCGTTTATGTTTTTAGAAAGATAGTAACTGGAATTTCTTCGTGTGCATGCCCGCATGATTTTTCAATAAAAAGATGGATCAATTGTGACCCCTTCAGCATTTTTCGACTTTTGTTTATTGTTGTCAAAACAAAAAAAAAATCAAGTGGAAGAAAAATACTTGTACAGCCAACTTCCATTAGTAGAAGAAATAGTCAGAGAATATTAACCTGCGGATCGCGTAGAATTCAGTCTGGGAGACCCTCAAAAGAGTAATAAAGTTTATCACTTGCGTAATTCTATTTCTAAGGTCTTCTATGTTATGTGGTTGTGTCTAATACAACTTTTCCTTGATATGGGTCCAGTAAAAAAAATCAAATGGTGTAAGGTCTGGAGATCTCGCGACTAAACACGGCCATTTTTAACAATTAAATAACACAAACACTTACTAAAAGGTAAATCAATAATAAAACGCAAAAATTAAATGACAACTGTCCAGAGAAACTTTTTTTTTGTTGTTGGAAATGGGGTTGGCTTCCAAAAACTCGTTTGATTAGTCACAGATTTTTTTTTACCATTTGGTTGTTTAATCACAAATAATCAAGTCAATCTCAAAATTGTAATTATACCACGAAATAAAAAAATAAGAAAAGGTAGTAATCATACAATGGAAAAGTGTAACCGTGTTACTGATTTTAATTTTTTGCCTTTGTTAAATAACTACGGGTATAAATACTAAATTAGATAACAGAGAAACTTTTAAATAATTTAACAGTACTGTCAAAATCTATATGAAAATCGGTAAATAGTTCTTTTGGTTTACACAGCCCTCCTGAACCAAAGTTCTGTTTAAACATCATTTTTTTATTGTTTAGCCTTTGTGACAGTGCACGTGAACATTCAGTCGCCGATACCTCATAAACTATTAGGTTTAGACAGGAGACAGCAGAAACAAAAAATATCCAGAAACGTAAGTAAAATGTAAATTTAATGTTCAATACAGGGTGTTCCATTAAAAATATCTAAGTAATTTGTACCTGAAAATCACTTTTCGTTTTGTTTCGGACCTGTTTTGTTTTGTTTTTGTTTTGGACCTAGAATTTTCTCAACATTCTAAATGTGTAATAATAAATAGGGTGTTCCATTAAAAATAACAAAGTTTATACTATTTCCGGTTAAACCGGAAATGGCCATCAGATCTTGATGCAATCAAACTGTGCACCGTTGTATATATATATATATATATATATATATATATATATATATATATATATATATATATATATATATATATATATATATATATTTTTTTTTTTTTTTCTTCAATGAATATTTTTAAACAGGAACACGCTACGTCTAGTGGTCCATCAGGACTTCGTACAATCACAGAAAAGACCACGGATCTAAGAGGTTAACATAACATGAGAATAAATACTAGGCGTTCCAACAAATATAAACTACATATTATTACTAATATCTATTAAAAAAAAGAAAGAAAGAAATACAAAGGAAAGTTCAATTATAAAATGTTCTACGTTACAATCTGAGCAATTAAATATTAGGTGGTTTAGATCAGCGTTAGAGTAATTGTTATTACCTACTTAGTCTATTGAATAGGTTATTAAATTCTGTCAATTTTTTATTCATTATTATTTGTACCGATGAAACATTCAAGTACTCATGTCCCCCTTGACTGACGTAAAATATGTAAGACATAACGGAGAAAAATAATGATTGGAGCCCTCGTGTATTCGTGTATGCTATTAAAAGTTGTCCTGATAATACATTCATATTTTAGTCCAGTCGATAAATGCGCAAAAAGGGAAAGAGGGAAATGGAAGAAACACAATTTTTGAATTCGGGACTTTGGACTAGTTAGGAGGTAAACATTCTAAAAGCCCCACTCAGGGGGTGCAGGGGAAGAAGGTCCTGTTTTTCGGCATCTCGGGAATTATGCATCCTAGCGATAAGGATTTTCTACATAAAATCGTATGTATTTGCATTATAATTTTGAAATTAGGTGATTTTAAACAGTCAATAGCGTTGCCCAGTTTCGGCATAAAAGGCCTTTATTTCACCTGCACATTTCCGTTCACGTGACAAAAACCTCAACTTCAAACAAAAATGGTATCCTAGGAACAGAAGGACATCACTACTTGTCAAGAGTTTTCAATCAGTATTAGTAGATTTGGCGTTTTTAAAAATAGTAATATTATGATGCCTTTACATTTTACTTGCGACGAGTACGTCGATATGCTGATCATCTATTGAGAATTCGGAAAAAATAGCAGACAAGCTAGAGGTACAGTTATTGTTTCCCCGACCGCACAAGTAAAAATACTTTTGCTTACGTGGAACGAACATTAAGACGTGGTTCTTTTGATAGTGGAAAACAGAAAACTCCTTGAAGAAAGCTTATTTAAACAGAGAATACCATAATTAATATGCTGCCTTACCTTCAATTAAATCCCCATAATAATATCCCAACGCGGTGTCTTCAGCAAGAATTAGGAGTAAGTAGAACTACAATCCAAAGAGTAATCACAGATCATCACAAATATCATCTGTTCAAAATGCATTTAACGTAAGGTTTGACCCCTTAAAATCCTAAAAGAAGACTTAATTTTATTGCTGAAATGTTGGTGAAAGTCGCAGATGACCTGTTCCTTTTAAATAAAATATTGTGGAGTGATGGCAGGCGTTTTCACAACAACAGCACTGTTAATAGTCACAATTGTCACTGCTGATGGGCTGAATATCCAAAATGGATGCGAGAAACTAATTTCCAGAAAACATAGAGCCGTAAATGTTTGGTGTAGTTTATTGAACGGTAGTTTAAATGCGCCATATATTTATCAAGAAACGTTGAACAGCGCAAGATATTTAGATTTTCTCCACAGAATCTGCTACCCGATTTACTTCCTATTTTATTTAAGATCTTCCCTTAAACGAGAGAAGGACGATCTGGCGGCAGCAGGATGGTGAACCTCCTCACTTTGCCCGGCAAGTTAGGACATATCTTGATGCTACATTTCCAGAACGAAATGGTACAATAACTTGGCCGGTTCGCTCCCCAGATATAACACCATTAGATTTATTTCTATTGGGATACTTAAAGGATTTGGAATTATTTCATCTTTAATAAAAAAAATCCATCCATTTAACAGCTCAGATTATTATCACTTTTTTATATAAAAGCGTTAAAAGATATGGTATCGTTAGATTGGTATTAGACGTATCCTACCTCCAGGGAAAGGTTCTTCCACAATGGATGTGGTTTCCTAAAAGGGGATAAGAGTACGTTATATGCGGGTTCGAGAATAATTATTTTTGATACAAGCATCGGTTGTATTTTGGGAAACCATGGTTGTGTTTCCCATAGAGGAAATACAACAATGCCTTCTGCTTTATCCCATTCGATCTTTTGTAAGACTTTCGGTAATAGTGGAAAAGGTGGAAAAGCGTAAAAATTTTAATTTTCCCAGTATATTGTAAAAGAGTCGATCTGTATTGATTCCGGATCTCTTTTCCAAGAAATAAATTTTTGACATTTTCTGTTCTCTCGAGCTGCAAAGAGATCAATGTCTGGTTTACCAAGAATTTTTGTGATCTCTTTATATCGTTTTATGTTAAGGCTATATTCAGTTGCAATGTCAGTTGATCTGATAATACTAATACCAATCTAACGATACCATCATAAATATTGTAACAATATTTGAACTTGATGTCATGTTGAATGGATTTGCAGGTAACAACTACTCAGAAAACTAATATTCCTTCCTGCATTGAATTACACCTGCGAATCCGATAAGATAGCCATGGTCATTCACCAATACCTCCACCAGGTGTAGACTAGTTTCGAGCTCTTTGGCTCTCATCAGTACACCGTAGGTAGAGGAATTAATAAGTGACCAAAACTATCAAAACAGTCAAGCAGACTAAGCAGTAGTGTGCAAGCGAGGGATAACCAGACCCCTCTAGCGGTCAGTTGCTGCTACTAACTCATCAGACATTACTAAATCATGTCTTTTGACAAGCAGCGTCCTGCAATGCAGGCACCTAGAGCAGCGACCTTAGCCAAAAGTAGGCTAAATTACATACTGAATGGATTTACAGGTAACAACTACTCAGAGAACTAATATTCCTTCCTGCATTGAATTACACCTGCAAATCCGATAAGATAGCCGGAAGATTGATGTCATGTGACCGGAAATGTGCATATGAAATAATGCCCTTTTATACTAAAAATTGTCAACTCTTTCGATTGTTTAAAATCATCAAATTTCAAAATTATAGTGCAAATATATTTCGAGATATCGAGTGGCCAAAACTTCTTGGGCCACCCTGTATTTAATTCTTCAAAAGTGATATTGTTTGTTGTCGCTATTTTCTACACCCCGAATATAATGGAACCACTTTGAGAGCTCCATCTATCATCTTATTAAAATTTTTTTTTCGAAATTACCGGATTTTTCTGTCTCTAGTCTCTAGTAAATAAACAGAAGATAAAAAATATTCATTGTTATCGTGGTACCGTCAGATATAATAATTATATTTCAGATTTCTTATAACAAAACGAGGCAAGAAAAGTGTACTAATAAAATTATTTAATCTTGTATCTTTCTGTCTCTGAACATGTGGCGTGCTAAATAACTATCCGCATTATCGCGTGTAATCCCTGTTATATTTAGGGGGAGGCAGAATCCTTTTTATAAACTTTACAGAGGCATTAACTGGAACGTCCCATTTCATGTATATAAATTATGGTAGGAGGTTCGTGATAATAAGCAATAAAAATCGTTAAAGTACCTAAATATATAATAGAGTATAATTTCATCTCTCAATTTCAGTACTTATAACAATGATTCTTAATATTTCAAAAAAGCGGATTTTAATCATTAAATACCTACCCAATTTCGGTAATTTGCATTATTATTTTATAATTTGGTTGTTGTTTCAGGTAAATGCGGTATCAGATAAATTATGGTATTTGGATATTAAAATTTAGTACCTATTAAAATAAGTACCTAAGTATCTTAGACTTAGTAATTATTAGACTATTCGAGTAGTACCTAGTAGAATAAAATCTAATTTAACTAATCCTTAAAAAATATTTTTAAAAAAATATTACTTACTAGTAGACAAAAATTATTGTGAAATTCATAGGCCACCAATGATCCTATGTATTGACCATATCTGAGGAAGTAAAAAAATAAAATGTTTACTATTATCATTACTATGAAATATCATAATTATTTTTACTTAAAGTATTATAAATTTGTGTCAAAACAAATCAAATATTTGTGAATTAGACACTTTGCGGAAAATAAATTTAAAAATCGGTCTGGTCGTATGGCTGACTGTAGTCATATTTAAAGGTATTTTCTTGGGGTAATCAGTCATATTAAACCATTTTATTCTACTACGTACGTTTCGATATATTTCCATCATCGGGTAATTTCAGAATTAATTTTTGTTCTAATATAATTCCATGTTTTTATAAATGTGTTTGATTATTTTGATACAAAAAAACAAAACTAAATATAATATTTTCGCTGCTACTCATATTTATTACAAATTTTATTATTTGTCTGCATAATATATTTCATCTTGTTTTTGCAATTTTAAAATATAATATTTATATATAAATATGGTGTCATGACCTGGGGGAACTTGGCGAGGAAATGTTAATAATTTTTTAATATCATCACTTCTACAAACATTTATTTATTTAACCCAACAAACGTAATAATTATTATTAACAGTAATATAATAAATAAAAGTGTTCCTACCTGCTAATCTTTGTGGGGAGTTGTGCCCGGACGTATACTTAACAGTCGTGTGTAACCAGTTGAGAAAAGTGCTATTTTGCGTAACGAGCAGATTTCTGCGGAATAAGCGCTAGCGAGGATGGGAGTTACACCAAATTGTGTTTCCCAACGTGTTTCATACAAGATTTTTTCACCAATTTTATATTTTATGAGAAGAAAACTATGAATTTTGTACGTTTAAAAACAATCCAGGACTGTAACGGTGTGACAGCTCGTCATTTTCATAGCTTATCGGGTCTAAATAACCTACTATGTAATGAACTTTGCACAAGCAGTTGCGTGATATTTTACTTTCAGTAACTGGTTGTGAAAAACCAGACGTTTCCTAATGTCAAAGGATTTTGAAAAGTCTCACTTTACATGTCAAAATTAGAAAAAGGACTCTTTAAACATCTGATGTATACGAAACATGCAAAATTATAATGATAGGTACTTAATTATGTAACCACTCTGGCAAAATAAATCCTAAATAAAAATATCCTTGTGAAATATCTAAATGATCGTCCTTGGGGGCATCTTATGCCATGTACACGTATCTTTATTATCTGGTCACCCCTTCCTCTCCGCCACTGTGCAAGTTTTTGAACATTCTTATCGCTTGTTTTATGCGCCTTAATTAATAGGCATTATCCCCCAGAAATGAAAAAAACTAAGCGCTCGTTTATGCCATAATGAAAATTCGAGAGAAAAAATATAATAAGGACATAACACTGCCAAAGAAACAACGGCCAACATCTAGAGAACTGGCAATGATGAAAAAGTTCTTTTAAGCCGAATAGCCTCAGTACCAGAAAAAGTAAAATCCACTGTAGTATTTTCGACAGGAACAATACAACATGTTGAAACTATACTGGTTGAGATATGTGTAAAATATTAAGTGAATATATCATTCCGTTCAGAAAATATTACACATTAATATAAAAAAAAAAACTTTAACATCCTGTATCTTCCTTAGGAAGCTAGATCAGCAATATGTTTATAAGAACTTTTCTTTTTAGGAACGTGTGTTCCATCTCCTGTTATAGTTTGTCTACAAAAAAACTGACTCACCCTGTGGCATATATAATATATGCCACATTATTGGCATATATTTATAATATATGCCAATAAGTAACTTTGTTGAAACTTAACGGTATTCGTGACATAATTTGGCTGACAAATCAACTCATCGTTTTCAACCAATGTAATTTAGCCTATGCACTAGCATATTACACTGACAATATTTACGTTAAATGGGAGGCAACAGAGTATCCCAGCGACAATATTTATGTCAGATAAACGTCAAAAAAATCATGATTTGAAAGTTGATTTGCTACTTCCTTGCGAATTGTATGTATTGTATGTTTGGTAACAAATCATTGTTACCAAACCGGTTCATTTGGAAATTACACCCTACAGGAAATTAAATAGCCAGATAAACGTCAAATAATAAGTTATCAGCACGCTTGGAATTTATTTATATACTATTTGATTTTCTTTCAAAATGAACATTCTTGTTTGATTGAATTATTCTCAGTTTTCTTCAATATTTGTCATTCATAATTACTCATTGCTGCTGTTTTTGGAAAATATATACTCCCGCTTCGCGCTCGTAATTTTTTCGTCCCAGAATCAACTCGTATTCAGTATGTCGGCAAATATTAACAAATATTGTCGGCAAAACCCAGAGCACTTGTGATATTACAGATGATAAAAAATATTTTGTTTTTATATTGATTTCTTGAACCAATCATATTCAATGTAGTCATTGAAATTAAATGAGTTCTGATAATATTTTGCTATATTTGTCTGTTCATTTAAGCTGGCTTTCCACGTGGCTGGTCCAGTCGAGTCGGACCCACCCCGCTGCACCCGTCGCAATATGTAAAGCATTGTCAGTTATAGCAACTTCCCTTATAGTTAGGCGGTAAGCCCGGCTGGTGCTCATGGAACTCATGGAACAACAAACTCTGAGTTGAGTTGCATGAGCGACAATGCTATTAACGGCTTTCTGCTGATGCAGCCATGCGGATATAACTCGGCTGGAGTAGCTACGTGAAATGAGGGCTTAAGATGTAAATATTTATATGATTCGGGTACTGAAGGAACACTTGACTATTGTAAATAATGTATTCTTGAAATAATACACACAGGAAATGATTTGTTTACGTGAAACAAAATTGTATTTGATTTAAGTAAATTTGTAGTTCCCCATCTCGATCTATGAATTTCATGTTAGATATTACAGATATTTATAAAAATTCGCAATACAACTAAATTGACTGTAAAACATTATTTTCTTGTTATTGAATGCCATGGCCGATCGAAACTAAATAGACGCTGCTATACTGTATAGAGATGCCGCGAGACACGAGACGTCTCGTCTCAAAGCCATTTTGTCTCGTCTCGAGAGAATTCTGTCTCGAATTTCGAGAGGAGATAAAAGCCATCGAGACAAGGTGAGACGAGACGAGACATCTCGAAATATTTTAATGACTTAAAACGCTTCAGTCGAATGGTAATAATAGAATTTAAATTTTGATAAATGATTTTTGACTTCCGAATTAACAAAAAACAGCATCATAGGTCGGAAATGCTTAGTTTCTAAGATACCAGGTATCGAAGTTGAATTGTCAATAATTAATTTTAATTTATTTATTAATTAATCAATTCTCAATTGTCGATAAAATTTTGAAAATTGGCATAATTTTTTTACTATACGCTGTTTTTTCGGAAAAATCTTGGAAAATCAGGCCCCTTTCTTCCTTCCAATATTTTCCAACCTACGTCTATGGTCTCGAAACTACGTTCATTTGATAGCAAGTGTGATTTGCAAACGTTTGTCACTTGGCATTTTTTCATTAAAAGCTGAATTTTTTAGATATTTTACATTTTCTTAGTCAATGTCAAACTTTTGCCGTAAATCAGTACAAAATATTTCATTATTTTCAGGAATTTAATTTGAAGTATATTTAAAAAAAAATGAGCTTTAAATAAAAAAATTCCAATTGACATAAAAGTTTGCAAATCAAATTTGCTATCCAACGAAAGTAGCATAAAGTAAAAAATATTTTTGCCAATATTAAAATTAAAATTTATTTATAAAAAATTTTTTTTTTAAAAAAAAAATATTTTAATTTTTATAATTATTGTCATGAAATATGGACATAAAACATTGAACTAGAAAACTAGAATTGACCATAAAAAATGATAATTATGATGTTCTATTTAAAAAAAATGCATCTTTCTGTCGCCACATTTTTTGAGCCACCATTAAAAATTTATTTTTAAAATTTTGTAACTACTAAATCAAAAATCGACGGGTTCGAGAGCTTTTTAAACCGCTAATAGTTATTATTGGATTTATGTGATAAATCAAAATTTAATTGAGATAAACCAAAAAAACCAAAACAACTCGAGAGATAACAAGATAAGGCCTTGTCGCGTCTCGTCTCGAACTTGTCTCGTCTTGAAAAATGTTATCTCGAAATTTCGAGACGAGACAATGCCTTATCTCATCTCGTCTCGCGGCATGTATCATTTATTATATTTTTTCAATTATTCCCTGCATCCACTTCAAAGACAATTACTATGTAGTCCGGATCTGATACTCGATATACGCACAAGATTTTAAAGACGTGATAAACAAACTCATTTCTTAACGTATTTTAGAAAACAAAAAAATCAAGTACCTACTTATTTTAACGTCACCTTTATTAAAAAAAAAATCAAGATATACTTACCTATATGTAAAAGTCATGATATTTTGTAGATTTCTTAGATGAATGAAAATGTAAGAATTCATTTATAAAGTTATTTACTTTTATTTAATGCTTAATGCTTGCCTTCCCTGTTTCGCTACTTTCGTCAAATGGAATTTTGGTTACAAAAATTATTGTGATCTACTACTAGACAGTAGTAGACAGCTGATCTAATTACGATGCTGTTATATTGAAAATGTTTTATTTTTCTGTGTATCAGTTTTGGTTAGACAGGGGGAGGAAATAAGCCCAGACTTGTTTAAAGATTTTCTATACCAAATTAATGTTGACAAATTATGAAACAATATTGACTTTCTACCACACTTGCATCGCCAAAGATACCACGGATGTACATTTGATAGGGGTATATAATATTTTCCTTAAATTAAAGTTTAAAGTATGACGACCAGAAAAAATAAATTTAAGCTAGAATATGCCTTTAATAATATCCCATTCAAATTAAAATTTGGGTTAGTTATCACAATATTGACCTTATTTTTACTATCAGTCTAACACCAGTCCTTGTTGTATCATCAGTATGAGAGTATAAGTAAACAGACCACTGTATCATCTGCATACGCATGCACTTTAGAATTACAGAATTCAAAATATCTGCGGTGAAAATTATGAATAGCAATTAGCAATGGACCCAAGATTGATCCCTGTGGTAGGTACTTCTGCCCTTATATTTAAGTTTGAGGTAGACGTATTATTTACAACAATTGCCTGATCCCGATTATTGAAAGAAGCTTAGATAAGCTCATCAAGAAGTTTATGCCTATACGTCCCTTGGAATTAAAGTAAATGCGATGATGCAGCGCATAGTTAAAACTCGGTTGTGGATGGTGCGTGTATATTCGCAGCAATGTAATTTATTATTAAAATGTGAATTCCGCAACTTCCGAGGATATTATAAATTATTCAATATGTAATTTATCCGGCTGAAACACTGAAAAAGAAAATAGTGTGAGAGATTTACACAAAGGTTTTTACCGCCTTCCAAAACACCCGGAATTAAGTATTAATATTATACGACATTTTTATCTCAGCTCAGTTAAGAAGTTTAAATAATAAATCGCTGCTAAGGGTAGTTTATATGGAATTTTAAGGATCGCTAGGGAATTTATTATTTATATTTTTGTGCAGGGGTTTTATGACATAATCACTGGCCAAGTACAGGCAGATTTATTTTATTACTTGCCCTTGATGCTTGGAGTTGATAAAATAAGTTGTTTTAATTTATTTTTCTACAAAGACACTTGGGATTTCCAAAAGCAATATTGCACGGTCATTTGTAACATACCATTTCATAATAATGACAATATAATAATATTTATTCACGAGAGACATAAACATATATTTCCAAGAATGTATCTAGAATGAAATTAAAACTAAAGAGTTAAAGTAGACTTAGAGTTCTGTTCTTAATAAGTACATACATAGAAAAATGTACTTTTAAGCTAATTAAGTAATATGTTTTCTTATAATTTATATATTTTGTACGTTAATTTTTATTAATGGAGAAAAATACATGTTTGTTTTGGTGTGTTACCAAAGCAGCGCTATTTTAATAGTAAAAAACCAACTGTTGCTATTGTCAGGTCTATTATAACTTGTGCAAAAGACAGAAAGGATGCCATTTCATTCAAACCTTTAAAATAGGAAGGAAGTCTACCTACTGACACACCCTCTGCCCTACAAATTTCATTATTCTTGTAGGAAATTTTTGTAGTGAGAGTAATAATATTAGTAACGCGATAGAAATGCAAGTGTTGCTTCATATTGGCAATAATGGCGACAAAAATCAGTTCAACGTAAAAAGAGATTGTCTGATTTGTGGAAAATCTGGAATATTTAAGAAAAGGCGTTTAGTAACCTGATAAGAATGGAAGACGATTTAATTTAACAAAAATTCCTTTAATTTGTGGTCGAAAAAACATACTATTTCTTCTATATTTAAATTTCCTATAGTCAACACAATGTTTAACCTCCCGAAAGTTTTGAAACTTCGTATACTTATTTAAAGGTACCTAAGAACGAATATACCGTTGATAACAAAGAGATCAGTTGATTGAAACTTTGAAGAGAAAACAGTAGTAACAGTAAAACGGAATCATTTTCTTTCTAACGGAAATAATAAATCGAGACTCTCATTCTTCATAATTGCCCTTACCAGCCATGCAGTTCAAACAGATCAAGCATCCAGTGATGCTGACACATTGATCGTCCAAACAGCACTCATGAACTTCATCCTGCACTCGTGACTCATCCTTCACTTGTGACAAAGTAGCAATAGTAGGTGAAGCTGTATATCTTCTTGTTCTCCTCATGGCCTTAACTCCGGCTGAACAAAACCTATTATTAGTAAAACCAAGCCATGGCAAAGTAGCAAGGAAAGTATATTGAAGCCAGCAATTGCAAACTTGCGAACGAAGGACTTCTTGTGCATGCATTCAGCGGATGCGATACGACTTCAGCTGCATATCGAAAAGGAAAACTTTCCTGTTTCAAGTTGTTCAAGGAGCAAGCTGTACTGCAAGGTATTGCTTACATATTTAACAGCCCAAGTTCATCCCACAGAAAGAGCAGTAATACAGTATGCTTTTCTAGTGTATCACTAAATTTAATTTTGGCTTGGGAATGAACTTTCTCCTGTACAGTTGGAAGGTGGAAAGCGATCAGCTAATCCCTGTGGCTTAACCTCATTTGTTGCACATGTATAACTGGATGTGGGAACAGATGTGGCTGTCGAAAGGCAGGAAAAATGTGTACAAGCATTTGTCACTACTGCCATGGCGAATGCTTGAATGGTGTTACTTCCAACCTCGAAGAAGACTTTGATGACCCTCATGATCCCGATGTCAAAAACCTTGAAGAAGGAGATCATGCAGTGCAAATAACAAACACTAAACATTTGATACATAAAGGTCAAAGCAATGTGCTTGCTGGAATCAGAAGTCAGGTGAGATTGCATTTGTATTTTTTTATTATTCATTTACCTTGCAATAGTATACATAAATTACTATTATATTTCCTTTAAATAAATCTCAATATTCAACTTGATTTGTTGGTTTTAACATTTTTTTTAACATTTTTTACTGAATCGTAGTTGTAAGTCCTTCAATCAACGACTAAAGGGTAATTACATTTTGCACTAAAGGATTGTCATGCGCTCGTCGTTGGACGCGGGATTTATCGGGAGCCTCGCGACTTCGTCGCCGTAGCGCGCTTCGTGGTGTTAAAAGGACTGTACCGCTTTAGTTTAAAAAACGAGACCCAACATTATTCGAGGCAAAATAAAGTCTATTAAAATTGCCAGTTATTGCTGGAAAAAGTATTCGATTACCTCAACATATAAGCGTTACAACAAGTTATACCTTTTTAAATAGTTGACAATTTCTATAGCATCTCAAATAACGTATTTTTTTACAAGTTACAAGCTTTTATTTAACTTGCTATGTATGTATCTATCTATGTATGTTTTTTCGGGTCAAATCATGCAACTGAATTTTAAAGAAATTATCCTCAACCGACTGAGCTGAAATTTTCCTAAGCTTGCTTTGAGATAAGTGACCTAATAATAAATCCAATATGACCGCGAAAATGGTGGACTAGTTATTTTGTATGCACTTCCATGAGATGGATATCAAATGAAAGAGTTTATTGAGAAGAACACAAAAATAAAATGATGTCATTATAAATCCAATATGACGGACTCCCAAAGATGGCGGAGTAGTTATCTCTGATGTACTTCTATGATAAGGGTATCAAATGAAAGGGTTTGCTCCGAAGAATATGAAAATAAAATGATGTCACTCTAAATCCAATATGGCGGACTCCCAAAGATGGTGGACTATGTTTTTATGCACCCTCATGATATGCATATCAAATGAATGGGTTCAAAACAAGATGGCGGCGATACCAATTTTTAAGAGTTATAACTCGCCAAAGGTTAGCAATAGTTTGGTGGTGCTCGAACAAATGTTGTAGGGACCAACCAGGGTCAACTGCTGGTGAAAATTTCAAGATCACCCCCTGTCACCTTCTGCACCCTACGATTTTTGGACGACCACTCGATTTTGATTTTTTTTAGGGACGGGAAACAATATAAAGTGAGTTATACATTTTAGCAATGAAGTGTAAACGAAAATATTTTCTAGAAGGATTTTGAGAGCTCGTAAACGCATAGTCGTAGTTATAGAATTTGATAAAATAAATATCATTAAAATCATTGACATATGATGATGGGAGTTCTGTAAAATACAATAACATTTATCTTCAGGTAACGTAACGGACAGTAGCGTCATATCAAAATACTTTGTTACTCCTAACTTAACAGAGCGGTGCCTATTCGTGATGCATATTTAAAAAAAATATATTTATTATGCATATTAATTTAAATTTGCTCATTTTTTGTTTTTTCACAAGAAGACTAATGCATTTAGTAAATTGAATCAGGAAAGTCGTATTCTTTTATGAGACATATCCATAACAAAAAGAAGTGACAGTCTCGAAGCTGGGAGTTCGAAAGTTCTGATTTTATATATGCACGGATCTTGAATACACATCGAGTTTAAAGTTTTCTGGAATAAAAAACTTGAATGTTTAGTTGAGATTGATCAGCCTTCCAGACATTCATCCAATTTAGTTACATTGAAACTTAAATATTTAGTTCCGAAGATGAATACGGGCTCGCGCGCTGAGTAATTTTGCAATGACAGACGATAAATTGCTATCCACTTTTCTGGATCGCAAAGTTAAGTTCAGGCAAGTATTCAGGTTCACGAGACCTTTACCCACTACATTAGAATAATTAATATTTTAGGATTAATAATGTAAGTACTCGTGAAATATATTAGCATATCTGAGGTGCAACGATTGAAATAGAATTTGTTTGTTACATTATCTTAATAAGAGTATCCCAGGCAACACCAAATAGTATGTTAAACGTTTTTTTTAAGTTTATACCATGCGTTTAAATTCGGATTACCACGCGCGCCAATATTCTTGGCTAAAGATGTGACCTCGATAGGAGGGGGCCGAGCAGTACCATCGCTCTTTAATATCTATGTAGGCCGAGACCGCCTCGTAAGGGGTAGGCCGCGCATTTCACGTGACCCTCTCCACAAATGTGATCAGAGCCTGGCGTCTGGCGCTCTTGACTTTCTTCGCCGGTGTGTATTAGCCCCGTGGGTGTCGTGTCGGTTGTTTGCGAGATCTTTCTTGTCTCTCGCTAGGCTTGCTAGAGCCCGGCCGGGCGGCATTCAGATTGGTATAAGAGGATGAGCATTGTAGCTCAGGGTGACAGAGCTCGCGAGATGATCAGCTATCAGCGTTTTCTTTAGTCCTGTTCTTTTCTTCGGTGTTGTCTGCTTCTTCTCGCATCAGTCGTGCTGAAACATAAGAACGTGATTATCTTATACTAACCCGTTGTCCAGGATCTGGGTCTATGGCCGCTTATGAGGTCCGCGGCTTCCTCTGGATTGCAGTCCGTAGCCAGCCGGATCAGCTAGTTCCCGCGGTTCTCTGCGATGACGTAGATCATCTTGTCGTGGTCGTGGCCGTCTTGAACTTCAGGTCCTTACGGATAACCTCTTTGATCACATACCATGGGTCGCCTACTGCTGTTTGGAGTGCTGTTTTCCAATCGTCTTGAGATGCCTCTTCGCTGCATATCCCCACGCGATTGATGCGTAGGTCAGCTGTGGGCATAGGATGGTCTCTATAAGGGTCGTTTTATTCCTCAGGCTCAGCCTTTTGTCGCTGGCTAACATTGGATATAGCAGGGCTCGGGTGAATTTTGCCTTTTTCGTAGTGGCATCCTCCCACGTCCGAGCTCGATCCAGGGTCACGCCAAGTTACATGACGTTGTTCTCCCACTGGATGTTAACGTCGTTCATGACGACGTTCTGTTTACCACAACGTTTAATAATTGTGCGAATGTCCGCCTAATAGACGTTTATTATTTAATATATTATATACCTTTTATTTCGATATATTATGTGTTTACTATTAAACTATGTGTTTTAGTATACCATACACGTTTGATTTTAGTATATGTAATGGTCAGATTTACCGCTCATAAAATAAATAAAATAGTGATACCGAGACTAATTAAAATGGGCGTGTGTCATTAGAGAATTGCTCAGAGTTCTTTGCGGAGGGATATTCTCCACAGTTGTAGAATTTAGGTCACTGTTGTACCCATTGATAATTTGCTTATATTTTATAATATATGTCTTTATCAATCGCTTTATTATTGACCTATCGAATCGAATCGAATCCACCCGGCATGAGAGAGAAGAAGGGATCCATTGCATTTGGCGCTTCAACTAGAGGAAAGAGGTGCGCAATGAAAGCAGCAAAATTACGACATGAGTGACGAGGAGCAAATAGAAAATTGCCATGCAGACAATACGCTCAGCAAGGT
Source organism: Tetropium fuscum (assembly GCA_964058915.1). Classification (NCBI taxonomy): domain Eukaryota; kingdom Metazoa; phylum Arthropoda; class Insecta; order Coleoptera; family Cerambycidae; genus Tetropium; species Tetropium fuscum. Next base: position 140,622 of record CAXKVY010000958.1, on the reverse strand, counting down.
TCTTATGTATGAAAAAAAAAACATTTCTATATTTTAAAAATACGTATTTACTTATTACATATTTACGTAAACTTATTTCTTTCTTGTTAAAATCAGACACCGATTTTCCTGCATTTTTACTTTGATTGTTTAGACTATTCAAAACAATCTCTGTTCAAAACAATATTAGTTATTGGGATCTATTACAATAATAGGTACCTAGGAAACATTTTCAATGTATAATTATCTATAGGTATTGTAAAAAAGTATTATGACTGAAAACATAAAAAAGGCCAGAAAGATGTTGTTACGATAACTGACCAACCCGAAATACAAGAAAAGGAGGTTAATATACACTGCTGGCCAATCAGTTGGAGTAAGTAAAAATTTTAATGTAATTTTGGATGCATATATCTTCTGAATAATATGGCATATCAAAATACGGTTTTCAGGAGGTTTTTGGAAATTTCATTGGTAATAAATGGCCTGAATATCATGTTTCTATCGTGCTCAAGAGATAAATATACGAGGTGTAGACTAAACCCCTAGAAAAAATCAAAATTTCATACCTACCGAGAATTTAGGAAAACCAAAATCGATATCAAATAGTAATACCGGTGTGGCCTATGGACCAATTAAAAAAAATAGATTTGTCCATTTTTCACGCTTATTTTCTAATATACGGGGGTTTTATTGAAATTATGATTTTTTTTTTTGAAAATACATATCTTACTGTTTCAAAACAAAGTAAGTAATGGATTTTTCTTCTCATTTTTAAGTAAGCTTGCATGCCTCTAACTGTTTCAGTAGCTAGAATTGTCATTTTTTTAAACAGGGTGCCCTAGAAAACATTTAATAAGCATGTGTCACAAAAAATCTGTCAATTTAAAGAAGCTGTGTGCAGAACTTGAGTAATTAAAATGAACGATAACTTTAAGATTTTAAATCTGTGATGGGAAACCTTAGACAAATATCTCGGAAGGTTTTATATTTTTCTTGTTCGGATGAGTATTATCATAATTACAATTTCGTTGTAATTACACGGTAAATCCCTATATAAAACATTTCAAAAACTTGCGATAGAAACTAATGAACTGGTGGACTAAGTATTGTAACAATCAAGTCACTACAATAGTTGATGTTTTGTCGAAATATTTAAGGTTTTTGAGAAAATCGCCTTACTGTGAAACTATATAAAATTAACGACAAAAAATTACGTGAGAACGCTTAATGGCAAAGACAGAAACACACTACGAAACTCTGATATCAATAATTATGTTTTGCGAAAGGGGAAGCATTTCTTAGAAAACCTTTTACTTCGGAAAATCTGAACTGCAATATATCATTACTTTCAAGCCATTGATAGAACTGTAGCAACATACATTGAGACTAGCCTGGCAATGATTAAACGGCCTTCAGCAGGCCTAGGGCGAATCTATAGGAGAATCGCTCATCACCCCTACACCCACAATGGTGTCATTGTAGCAGGATAATACCCCGGGGACAGTGTCAGGTAGATACATTCAGCGTCCGGTGCATTGTATGTCTAGTCTCAAGTTGAATGTGGATCATCCCTTGAGTATTACAAGAACCCTTTTCTGCACCGGAGGACGATGGGATATGCGTATGCATCGCCTTTTCTATAGGGAATTTCAGATTGGAAGTGTTTATGAATAATACATTGTCCTTATTAGCTCGGCCAAGGGAGAAGTAATTGGTAAAGGTAATAGACATCAAAGGCGCCAGACGCCGAAACACAACAAAATCCTACAGTTTTATTTATTTATTTATGTAGGTAATCAACAGGTTTGCACCCAGTTACAGATTACAATATAATCAAAATTCTCAAGATTAAGATCAAACTCCATAAATACACAAGTATTGTTTAGTTTTACATCAAAAATTTAAAAAGAAACAGATTATTAATTACATAAAAGAAAACGACGCGGACTAACTGAAAAATGCATTTATATACGCCATATACAACATATTTCGCAGTTATCTTGCTTTCTAAAATACGTGTAATTTTGATGCTTAAATTTGTGTGTAATTTTGTATAATTTTAAAAAAAATTCAGGAACTTCCATAAGTTACTAAAAATTGAACTTTTTTACTAGTACTATTCTGATATTGTGTCGATAATTTTTTTTCCATCTTATTTCTGAAAGTGAACATTATGTGTTGAGCTCAAAAGTCTGCCAGTCTATTTTTTCTTCAAGCGCCTGAATAAAAACTAACAAATTTAAAATTAAAAACACGACCCAACGCCCGACGTCAAACGGGATATGATGTCGTAGATAAATGCATATAAACAATATAAAGTGTCTGTCACCTAATAATAATGCACATGTCAGCAATTTCGTGACATTGGCAACGAAAAAGTGTACCCGATGTATAATTCCCTTGATGTAGGTTAGTTTCAATTTGTGTACACTATTGGTAGTCACAAAATAATTGGGAATATATATTTATATATATAGGTTTTCAGTTCTTTGATATTCATATTTATTTTGTGAAACGAAATCTTGGGTTTGTAGCAATTCATTACATAGAGAAATAAACAAATAGATTTATAAGGAAGACACACTTACCAGTCGTATATCTGGACATATATACGGAAACGAATCACTGAGAAGTTGTACAAGTTCTTTCACATTCATTGAGGGTCTTCAGAGTGATGTACGATTTGTTTTATTGATCATTTATACTTGATTTTAAAATATCAATAGGTACTTTCAGTGACATTTTATGATATTAGTTTTTGACGGTATTCATAGAAAACACTATTTCACTATTCTACTATTTATATTTGTTCTATTTGAACATATTATATATAAAAGCATTAGAAAACAGTTATCCAGAAGAAGTTTAACTTTAAAATGCATAAAATCTTGTAGAATCTATTGAAACAACTACTTTTGGTGAAGAACTTGTACAACTTCTAAGTGGTTCGTTTCCGTATATATATCCAGATATAATTATCCGTCATAGGTCGAGAGTAACTCAGTTGTGTCAATAATGTAAGTTTTATATTTAATTTGCCATCTATTGAAAGAGCTAGATAATTTTTTTAGTGGCGTAACACTGAGCTGTCAAAATAATTATATTTTTTTAATGGCTGCCCTCATTTTGTAATCTTTAGTTTGAAAGAGCACCTTTTTCTGAATACTGTAGCATGAAAAAAGTATTAGGTCGCATAAAAAATAAGAAAAAAAAATCGTTGTAAAGAAAAAGTCAAGTGAGATAAGGTCTGGAGAGCGAGGAGGCTACTCTATAGAGTTAGGTCGACCAATTCATCGTCGAGGAAAAATATTATTTAAGCCTGACCTGACGGGAAGCAGAATGTGGGGGTAACAAAAAATATTCGCGACAAATGCAATTTTTATTTATGCAACCTAATATTTTTTTTAAACTACGCTATTCAAAAAAAGGTGCTTTTTCAAACTAAAGATTAAAAAATGGGGGTAGCTATTTAAAAAAATATAAATATTTTGCCTGCCCAGCGTTACGCCACTGAACAAATTATCTAGCTCTTTCAGAAGATGGCAAATTAAAAACAAATCGACGTATCTGGGCATTTTTGCAAAACCACTATTTCATGTAGGGAGATATTTCATGTGTTCCAGACTTTGTCCGCACTATATAGGTATGTTGAAAAATCGTCCGGTCACTTTTTTAATTATTAAAAATTTAACTCATTAGGCAAAAATTAATATACTAAAATTTTTCACTGCTGTATATAACGAATAAGACCAATACGTCTGCATATGTATGGTGTTACACAATCGTCATCAAGTCCCAAAATTATACGCAGTAAAACATAAGATACATCGGGGCCCTCATTCCCTGCCTGTGATAATACGGTGGCTTGGAAGTGTTTCCCCAGGCTGTAATCTGGGGATTAACAAGCATCGGGCCAGTACAAAATATATTTCTGTTTTTAATCCACCATTTCCGACGAACTGAACGGAAAAGTAGGACAGGGTATTTCGACGTTGTGCGGTCTTTTACGCAATTTAAAGACGAGCCCATTTATTTGCTTAAGGTTTCCAAGCTACAAATTACCAACGGGCGCTTATCGCTGGATTCAAATTTTACAAAAAGGTGCAAATAGAAAGGGACGTGTAATTGCGTTTTTTCTTTAAGGTCTTAAGGAGGGAATTAAGGAATAAATGCTTACAAAAAATAGATACGTTCGTGAAAGGGTTCCTTTCACGAAATAATGTAAAATGCGTTTTCATTAATAATTAGCAGGTAAATGCCCCTCAAATGCATTTTCTTCAAAAGATATCTTGATTTTTATGACTGATTTTTATGATGCAATCCTCATAAAAATCAGTCATAAAAATCATAAGAGTCTTAAAAATTCTATTCTGTCATAAAAATCAGAGAAACAAATTCGATATAAATCATGAACGGCTACTAATTAATTTTTCTAATTTTGACATTTAAAGTGACTTTTTAATTCAAAACCATTTGTCGTTAGCAAACGTCTTACTTTTCATAACCAGTTACGAACAGTATATAATATAAAATTGGTGAAAATTAGAAAAAATCTTGTATGAAACACGTTGAAAAACACTATTTTGTGTAACCCGCATCCTTTTGCGGAACTCGCTAGCGCTCTTCCGCATAAATCTGCTCGTTACACAAAATAGTACTTTTCCCAACTGGTTACACAATAATAATAGCTATTGGATAACTCAATACGTAGCTGATGCATTTGATTCTTGTCAATAGGCAGACGTTATATATATATATAAGAATGTCTTTAAAGCGTTTGACATTATGCAATTTTTGTAAATGAAATTATAAATAAACATTATTCTATTCTAATAACGGGGTGATTATACTGGAGATTCTTTAGATATTGTCAAAAATCAGCATTTACTAATATTTAATTAACTACTTGTACTTCTTTGCAGAAGTAAATGCAGGAATTCTAGTAATAGAAACTGCGGTACATTTGAACTACTTAATAGTTTTTTATATTATGATAAAAAACTATTAAGTAGATCATAAATTGAGGCGTCCGGGTGTAAAAGCTGTTAAGTAACAAAAGATAAAATTTACAGGAGAGTAAACAGACTATTGGTTAATTAACAAAAAATAATCCATATGAATGAAAGTTGAGATTTGTGTAGATTTATTTGTAACAACACCCCTTTAATCAAGTTAGTGACTTACGAATAGAGATAATTTTTTTTCTGGAATTTACAAGGATAAAATTAAACTGAAATGCTACTTAACAGGTTTTATTTGCATTAAACTTTTAACATAAAATACATGCTTAACTAACATAACTAATACATTTTATAACTAAGGGCCAGTTGTACCAAGTGAGTTTAAGCCAAGTTCAGTTGAACTAGGATTAGTTGAAAAGGACCAGCCAATCAGATACATTGTACCTTAGCAACTGATCCTAGTTCAAGTGAACTCACTTGGTACAACTGGCCTTTACTTACTAACATAACTAATAGATCATGAAATCTTATTCGGCTTTTTTAAGTGAATAGTAAAACTCATGATGAATGGGGGGTATCCAACGTAGACATGACATTACGTGACTTAACTTTGATTCGTCAATAGGTAATAAGTCTGAATATTTTTGTCGAGGAATGGCGCCCAACAATCCTTCCCATGTAGTACTGGGCCTACCCTTCTTTTTCAATGATACTGTGACCGGGGCTCCGGTATAGTTTTCATAGCCTAACATAACTAATGGATCATTTGCAGAGAATTCTAATTTTACAGCTAAACTAATGCTAAACTTTGTATTTTCAGTTGACTTCGTGTTCTGTTTAAAGTGTTCTCTTAGGTCGGAAAATACAAGAAAATCTTCTGTTTTCATGGAAGTTACAATAAAAGGTAATTTCTTTTGAGCATTTTTTAAAACAGTCTCCCACTCTAATGGAGAATACACAGCCGAGGATTTTTTTGAGTGCTTCTCCACAAGGGCAAAATCCCTGTCGCTTGGAAGCATAGTATGCCCGACTTGTGGAAAGACATGTATAATTTTTTTAAAACGACCATTGGCCAAAATGTTCAACCACAATGCAACCACTGTCCAATTTTTATTTTGGCCGCAACAGTTATCAGACATTGCATACAAGATATCTCCCTTTTCAGTCAGTTTTTGTTTTTGTTTTTTGCTTCGTCAACAGCCTTAGTCAAAATTGTTCTAGCTGCCTCAGCTTTCCGCAGATGGAGCTCTTTCTGAACTAACAAATTAGGTAAATTCTCGTCTTCGTTTTGTTTAGCAGATTTAATATTCACTTCGAATTCATCGCATATAGCGCATGTATCCGATTTTGGACTCTTGAAGGATATATTAAAGTCTTCCGTGAATATTCTTCGGAATTTATCGGATGATACTATATTAATGCCATCTAAGAGACATTTATTTTTATATTCACCGTAGAGAGACTCTATTGTGTATTCTAAATTCATATAAAGTTTATGAGGATTTTTGTTTCTAGTATAGTGGCTTTCGTATTTGGGCAGAAGATCTACAAAACGTTTGACATTAGCTACGTCTTCTAAAGAGTATTTCTTTTTATGGTGCTGATGTTTTCCCCTCATGTCACATTTAGGTACAATATGTCCTTCTCGTAACTGTTTTACAACATATTCATTTCGTCCTCTTCCAATGCCATGTATGGATATGAATGCTACTTTGCATATGCTATATATGGTATTCTGGTCCCTTATGGAATATTCTATAGTACACGTTCTCCGAGTATCACGTTTTGTCGTTTTTCTTTTAAGTTCCTGTTTTTTAAGACATCCAAACAAATAGGCATTTTGGAGATCATGACTAGCTAAGACCCAAAATTCAGAGATTATACGTTGTCGGACATCTTCAGGTACTTTTTGGAAACACTTTTTCTTACACAAACATGGCTCACCAGGTTGTTTTGGAGGGACAACTTGTCCATTTCCTCGGTACATTTTGTATCCTTTGCCGCTATCTTTTTGGCGTTTTATTTTATTTTGATTTTTTTCATTTCGAGCACGTTTTCTTCCCAACGTTGGTCTTTCATTCTAAAAAGAATGTACCACTTGAAATATCTTTTCGCTAAGTTTCGTGCAAGAAAAACCTGTTAAGTGATGCGCTTAACATGTTTTTCATGCCATAAGTGGATAAAATAAACATGCAACTAACCTCAATATCACTGTTGTTATCCGTTTCATATTCGCTTTGCACATAATCTCTAATAACATAATCTGCATCAGAGTCATCGAATTGTTCATATGATACATCTAATTGATTATCACTATCCATTATCGTTGTTATACAGGTAAAACACTAGACTCTGTTAACTGCATCGGCCATATTGTTTTGTTACTTAACAACTTTTACATGCAGAGCAGTATTTCTTGTGTCATTTAACAGGTATTGTGTGGATATGTGTGGCGCCATCTATGAGATTTTCAAATAAGTAACTAAAGAAACCGATAAATATTGCACTTAACAGGTTTTACGTGCATGAAACTTAAAACCATGAAAAAAGTTACTTAACAGCTTTTACACCCAGACGCCTCAATTGTCGCCTAAATTGTCAGATATTAAATTGTCGCCTCTGTGCAGCAACTGTTTCTCTAGTGTACATTTGAACTACTTAGTTTTTTTTCATTAATTAATTATTATCATACGTGCTTATTAGACATTTCTAAGGTTAAACCGGCCCCTGTCTCTCAAAACACTCGATCCTCACTTGTTTTAGGTGGTGCGATTATTATACCGTTTCCTTATTCTGTTGCAAATAAATATAATTTTATCTAATAGGAGTTTTATTTCGCCACTATATCTGAATCAGATTCCTTTACTTAGTTGCATAACTTAGGTCTCAAAAATCTTGACATGCTTCCTCAAATCTTACCTCGCAGAGTTATGAAGTTTGTTCATTGTTATGTTCAACAATCTGTTACAATATCACTACAGGGGTTCCTCAAGGATCCATATTAGTACCACTACTTTTTAATATATTATATTAACGATATTTTAAATGACATTGAGGCGAATTGTTTTCTTTACGCGGACGATATGAAAATATACACAGCCATTGCAAGTCCAAATGATTGCAATACACTACTACCATTAAACAAAATTAATATTGTTATGTCCTTTTCTCTTAGACAAGATGTTATCAAATATGACTATTTGATTGACGAAGTAATTCTGCAGAGACCGAATACTATCCGTAACCTTGGCATAATTTTAGATCCAAGCCTATCATTTTCAGTCCATATAAATGATATAGTAACTGAAACCTTAAGATCTCAAAGTTTTGTAATACTAAATACTCGTGAATTTCAAAATTTGAATACTATCAAATTGTTATACTCGGATCTTGTCACACTTCACTCTGAATATGCCTCCGATACGTAGTCTCTCCATTTCAATATTCATATTCACAACTTAGAGCGGATCCAAAGACGGTTTCTAATGTATCTTAGGTACAGGGAAGACAATACTTATCCAGATACGGGATTATCACAAGAAGAATTACTTTCGAGAAATTTTATTTGACACGTTAGAGAACCGCCGCATTATTAATAAGGTAGTTTTCCTTCTGAAACTTATAACAAATGATATTGAATGTGATTTATTCGCTCAACTATTTTTTTTTATTCCTCGTATAATCTGCACGACAATCTCTTACATTTTATCTCCCCATATCTTATTTTATCAACATAATGAAGTTTTCGCCGTATCAATGAATGTGCCATAATTATAATTTTGCAAAATAAATTTGATTTGTTTGACTGCAATATGGCTTTGAGAAAAAAATTAAAATTGTACATTGTTTTACTTACTATTTCTGTATTTTAATTTATATAATAATATATTGTCAATGCGAAAATGTGTAATGTTATTATTATGTGTATTCTTGTATCTGTAATCTGCCCAATCAATAAATTTGTGTTTCCTGTAGAATGATGTATGATAAATAAATAAATAAATCCATCAATCAGTTGTCAGTAAGGAATAGGGGTCACTAGTAATGTATGCGAGAAACAAAATGGCAGCCACGGTTCCTAAATTGAATATAAAAAAATTAACTTAATTTAATTATTTAAACATAAATGAAGTTTTTGTGATACTCACTTGAATAAAATATTTTTTAATTTGATTTATATTTCAAATCAGGAATTCAAATCAGGAATTATATTTATTGCGGCCAATTATGTTATTAATATTATTTGTTTGTTATAAGAATATTTCTATTCCAGAGTGAACTGACATAGCTAATTAGTTTAATCCAACAATTTATTTTGTTTGTTATCCACATTTACAGAAATGCTTTGGAATAATATATTTAGTGGATTTTGCAAACATGTTTCGATATGCTTTCATTTTAGAAATTTACTCCCTATAATTAAATAATGTTGGTATGGATTTAAAATAGTACAGGTACTAAATGTTTATTGCCATTAATATATATGTATACACCAAGTATATTTATACAATTTTATTCTCGCGAACTAACTTAGAACAAATGACCTGAGTGATTATATTAGACGTTGCCTGGCTACAACAATAATTAGTTTATTAGTTGAATTCAGGTGTGATTCATGTCAACATTCAATATTTTTGCCTTGAGTTGTTTGAAAGTATATCCAATTGAAATATATAATATATTGTATATATAATAATAATATTGAAATATATCCAATTAAAAGTCAATTCAAAGAAAAGCGGATTCAATTGCGGATTGTCTTCCTTTAATTTCTTATATAAATTTATTATAATTATTTTTTAACTCTGATGCACGACCTAAAATTAAAAACAAAAATAAATCATTGACCACGGTTACTGGTGGTGGTATGCGTATTAAATAAAACATATTTATTATTATATTTCTTTACCTGGCCTCTTTTATTCTTCTTATTTGGCGATAATGGTGGATTTATCTCGTCTCTGGCTGCTGCCATTCTTATAATAGATTTAAAACTTATTTCACAACCGTAAACAACACAACTAAAATAACCGTACTTGCGACACTACAAATACAAACTGTGAATAGGTAGGCAGTAGTAGGTACTTTATATAATTAGGTACCAGGTAGGTGTCGGACCCAGGCGCCGGCGCCGGCTACCTGCTGAGCTAATTAAGACGTTGAGGGCGTTGAACTAATGTTCTAAGGGGCGGAGATCTGACCAAAACAGACGAATTTTCGCTCGAGTGCAAGTCCATTCTCTCGTTGGATACAGTATAGTTATTTTACGTCCCTTAATCATGAATAATGAATAAAAATTTAAATTATATTAACAAATTAAAATAATAAAAGTTTGAGAGCCACTGATATAGCCCAGCAAAAGATTCCATATGTATTAAAGTATAAAAAGCCGATAAAGTAGATAGGTAGCTATATTGAAAATTTATTTTGAAATTTCACCAATATAATAAGTACTGGATAAGGCTGGAACCTTTGATGTAATTATAACACTCGTAGTTTCCACAAACAGCAAAACACTTTTACTTCGATCGACGCGCGTTTCGCCAACTAAGTTGGCATCCTGTCTGAAGATTTTAGATAGAAACATCAGTCTGAAGAAATATAAAATTTATCCGTTACTTTTCTAGCGCGCTATGTATTACGAACAACTTTATTGAAATAAAATAAATTGCCTGTTTATATATTTTTATAAACATTACAAATCCGGGTAAAAAAGAAACGCTGTCAGAATGTAAGTGGGTATAGCATTTATTTATGCCCTTTAAATAAGTGATAACATAAAAAGTAATATTTAACAATAAACCTTCATGGTGGATATCGATATTGCAATAATAAATATGTGGATAGTCAAACATATGAAACCTACGAACATAGCGGAAAATAGTGGACAAAAAACATAATAACTACAAAAACCATAAAAGCACCCAATATATTTACGTATCATGAAACTCACTCATAACGTAACCATATTAACGATAACGTTAACATTTTTAACGTGAACGCAGTACTCTCAATCAGCATAACCTCATCCGCTGGAGACCATGAAGTCTCACATAGCTCTCGAACTGCTCGCGAACTGCAGATTCTGTCTTGTACATGCTTTTAATGTGAGTACCATGAATATCATTATTTATTATTAGCAGTGCCGGCTCGTGCATATGTTAATGGGGTAGGCACGGAAGTACGAAAGAGACCCAGAACCAATAAAATGCCGCAGCCGATTTTTTTAGCTCAAGGTCAAATGCGTTACATGCAAAGTTAGATTTTCAAGGGGTCGTCCATGATTTAAAAAAAATCGTGTTTTGTTAGATACTGTTGTCCACAAAATTTTAGCAATCAAAATATCCATGACCCACGACAAACCCAAACATTCTGCCTCAAATTAGACCAAAGTAGACGCGGCCAACTAAATAACTTATTTTTGTAAATACTACCACACAACCACTTGTCTCATACTTGTCTCATTCTCATACCAACAAATGTTAAAATATCGTGAAAATGACTGACCGTGTTTCTTATCCGTTGACAAAGTATGAATTTTTGGTAAAGGCCAGTCCGTCGAAATAATTTCTGAACATTCAGCGATATTGCGACGAGGGAATGGCGTTTCTAGTACCTATACTGCAGACGAACTGCAGAAAGACTACCGCATACATTAGGAGAACCGAAACAAGTGCAAAAATTTCGCTTTTTTTTCTTCGCAGCTCGCACAGGTCTTTCGAAGCTGAAAACTTGGTATGTTCCTACTGGCATAGGCCCTAACAACATATTAAAAAAATAGGACTACATGAACTTTTGCAAGGTCTACCCGTTTTTAGATATAAATTGACTGGTCTATATGAATTATGATTCTGTTCAAAAGACAAATTATATAAGTATTAACAGTATTAGTTAAGTTTTGACCATTCGGCAAAAAAAGAACGTATGCAGCTGATTCAGTGATTTTTCCAAAAAACGCCTGACCTATTCCAGAATTTACGAGCCGCCACAGTTATAGTTATCTGTTTAACTGAGCAGAAAAGTAACTTTTACTGGCGTGTAGCTCGTTTTTCATAGCCGAGCTAATGCAAAAGTGAGATTATGAAATAGTGGCAGTAAAAATGCTTTCGCTATTGCTTAAAATTCATAACAATAATTTTGTGATATTTTGTATAACATAACTTTAGTGAAATGGGGGTTATTCGTACTTTATTACTATGGTGGTTGTTTATTTCATATGTAAACAATTGACCTGACCAGACAAAGCGATACCTACTTTTGTAGGTACTTACTTTTAGAATATCTACAAAATCATTGCGTTACTGCATTGATTTCAATCGTAGAAAAATAAATTTAGGAGATTATTCCAAACGACTGCTCTTGTATAAAATGTAGTCACTGATTAGGCAGGTCCTTACTTGAGGAAAGTCCGTCTCAATTAACAACAAAAAAGAGTTCAGTATTTTTCGTTAAATAAAATCTAGTTGTCCACGAAAAAAATATATCACATATGGGCATTTGTAATGTTTAATCATTTCCTTGTAAATGACTTTCTTGGGGGAGAGATGTAACATGTTTTGAAAAACAAATGTAATTGTCTATAATGCAAAATAAAGATACAAAACAACATAAAGTACTTGGAAAACATTTAGCATAAACAAAACTAAAAATAAATTACGTGTAATTAAGGAAAATCAGAAAAAAGTACACTTATTGGCTGGTTCTCAACCTCAAAACCTCATACTATAGTGAAGTACGTAAAGATACCTATTTGATTTATATTTATTAGTATTTATATTTAATAGTAGCAATCTGGAATCTGCCATGTCCTTTGGGGGAGGCGCGCGCCCCCTGCGCCCCCCTAAAACCGCCACTGTTTTTGTACATAGTGAACACAAGCACTCGCTTCCAAGTGTTATCAGATACGAGCATGTAACTTCTCCTGTAATATTTGTACAATTTTTCATACAGATAAATAATTGGAGTTTCAAATGCTTTATCAGTAACAATTATTATTCATAATGTATGTCATCTGCTGTGAACGCATTCATATTACTCACGGTTATTTTTTATTTTACAAAGTTTGTTCGTCATGTTCATCCATGTACGTTTCATATTTCAGCCGGAGGCATCATTTTAAAAGTTATGACAGTTTACAAACTGTACAAACTGTTCAGTTTCTGCTTTAAACGACCCGTCGGGACATCGTATTGTAATTTGAAAATTGGTTTTGAAATGTACAGTCGATTTTTTTACTGCCTGGCGGATGAAATATGTATCTTTATATATCCATATCCTATAAATATATATTAGGTCTTTTTTATATCTGCATTTTGCGTTTTATGTTCCTTTTATTCACGTCACTTTTGCACAGCTCGTCTTCAGAACTGCAATACAAGATAGAACGTTGTGTTTTATAGCAGCTCTTCACTATGAAATATGTACGATACGAGATATGGGATGAATGGTTGAATGGTTTTATTAATCTGAAGTCCTAACCCATTTTTTTATGACGTATAAGTGATTTAAAATTAAATACATTCATATTTATATATAATAAATATTTCCTAACAAAAAACACGTATAGGCAAATTTGTAACACTTAATTGCTTGGTGAGTGGCCTTACGTACCAAATTACGTGTTTTTTCCTAGACGTATTAGACAAAGATCCCAGGCCCCCAGACGTAAAGGTAGAATCGACCCCCGGGGGTGATTACGGTCTCCTCCCTGATTTTCACCCTTCATCGTCACGAAATACATAAAACTTTCCACCAAAACGGACTCGCTCTCGGACAGGAATACCGGAAATAGGGGAGGTTTTTGGGCGCTTGAGATGGTGGCGCTTCTAAAAAACTTTTACCTCTATTTTTGTTCCTGTTCACTATCCTCCAAAAAGGGGGAGCAAGTAAGTTTTAAAGCTTTACACGTTTAGCCGACTCCTTCAATCTACTATACAACAGGTGTTACAGAAAGTTGACGTTAATATATTCCATAATATCGACTTGGAGATATTTCTAACCAACGAGATTTCAGAATTTTAACTTACTAACTAACAACTAATAGTTGATTTCACTCAACCAATAATAAATATTATAACTTAATTTAAATTTTCCACTTTATCGTATGTCGACTTTCACCCCTCATCGTCACGAAATATATAAAACTTCCCACCAAAACGGACTCGCTCTCGGACAGGAATACCGGAAATAGGGGAGGTTTTTGGGCGCTTGAGATGGTGGCGCTTCTAAAAAACTTTTACCTCTATTTTTGTTCCTGTTCACTATCCTCCAAAAAAGGGGAAGCAGGTAAGTTTTAAAGCTTTACACGTTTAGCCGGTTCCTTCAATCTACTATACAACAGGTGTTACAGAAAGTTGACGTTAATATATTCCATAATATCGACTTGGAGATATTTCTAACCAACGAGATTTCAGAATTTTAACTTACTAACTAACAACTAATAGTTGATTCCACTCAACCAATAATAAATATTATAACTTAATTTAAATTTTCCACTTTATCGTAACGTATCCTTTAAATGGATACGATGCGAACTTTACGCGAACTTATCCTTTAGTGGAAGTCTTAAGAAAGTCTATAGTCTATAGTCCAAAGACTATTGTCTTGAAAAAGTGTTGTAGATCTAGTACAGTTGTCAGGACGTGAAATTATCTCTACCGGAATGAGGAATAATTGCAAAAGGCGAGCGAATTTTAAGCGTGTAGAGTATTATTTATAGATTTTTTCCTACCACTTCGCTGGTCGCGTGCCCCACGTGGGTTGTGACCGCGGTGAGGTGATTTCGATATATTCTTAGTTACTGCCGGTATATTATTTACGTTACACGTATCGCGACTTACTTTAAAATATTCAAATGCTGTTATTTAAAATATATTTAATGGAATTGAATATATTTACGTTACACTATTTATCTTTGATAAAACACCATGCAGAAAAAATCAGGGGAGTTATATCAGGAGAGCGAGCAGGCCAAGCAATGGTTCCTCCACGATCAATCCATCTGTCAGGATAAGTGGTGCCCAACCGGTTACGAACATTTCATCCATAATGGGCTGGACAACCATCTAACTGAAACCAATCAGGGTCGATACTTGCACTAAAAGGAATATCAGTATCAAGTTTCCACACAACTTAATATTCAGACAAATGTATCGTGTTGATAATTAAAATATATGTGCCAAATTTCATATCTAGAGTAGTTCCTCAGTTATTGGCGAAAAACTTACTTTTTCTTTATTTATCTTTGAGCTTTAGCACCCCCTATAGAAAACGAAGAACTTTCCGGCACATGTTAAATGGACCTTTTTCCCCGTATAGACACAAGCTGCCATGTTTCGCTCATTTGCTTTGGCCTCTATTTGTTGTAAATACTTTGGCCGGATGTGCTGTTGTAACTGCTACTTTGTTCTATGACTAACCGTTCTTATGGTTTTATGTCCTCGACCTAGGCTTTGAATTTTTATATAGGATTTGCAGGTTATTAGTTTCTACGTTAGTTTGTTAATATTACAAAAAGCTGGGGCTAATAAGCGTTGGTACATTTATCTTATATCTACGTTAGTGGGTTGGGTCTTTTATTTATTGATATTTTATTATTTCTTTGTCTGATGCCTCTTTTATTATACAATTGTGTTTTATTTTGTTTTCATGCTGTTTATTGTTATTACTTTCTTGCATATTATTATTTTTTATGTTTTACTGTCTTTTCTGTTTTTTCTACTTTCATTCTGTTAGTTATGGGGCTTGGACGCTGTTTTAGGGGGTGTAAATGTAATTTAGAGACGGATATTTATGTGGGTTTATAAATTTGGGGATCATTGATTCGTGTATGGTTATGTTTGTGTGTGTGTTTAATCGGTGTATGAATGAAGGTATTATTAATGTTTCTATGTGTGTATCTAGTGTATGTGTTCCTGTGTATTGGTGTAGTGTAGCGATTCTAGTTTTAGATCGTAATTTTATTTTTGCGGCCAATCTTAGTGCCTTATTTTGGCATACTTGGAGTTGTTGCCTCGTACAGTTGTATGCCTGTTGTATGCCTTGTACAGCATTAATGCTACTTCCGTTTTGGCTTGTATCATTATTGTCCCTAGTTTTGCTAATCTGATTTTAGTTTTTAAAATTATGTCTTTGATATGCTTACCACTATATGATATGTTTACCCCTAAATATTTCATTATAGTTATGTTTTTGATGTTTTTGTTATTGATGCAAATTTTAATGTTTTGTGGATCTCTCTTCCTAGTGAAGACGACTACCTGCGTTTTGGTTTCGTTTACGTTTAACCCCCATAATACGTTACTATTTTATAATACGTTACTATTTGTTTTGTATGCTGTTGCATGTCTTTGGTAGGCTCTTAGTATTAGCTAATATAGCTGTGTCATCCGCGTATAATGCAACAGTAGTCCTGTGATCTGTTGGGTATGGGATATCGTGGGTGTAAATGTTAAAAAGGGTTGGTCCTAGTGCTGAGCCTTGTGGTACGCCAGATAGCACTGGGCGGGGTGTGGATACACTCTGTTTGACTGCCACTACGAAGTTGCGGTTAGAAATGTATGACTGTATTATTGTATGTATGTATTGACTGTATGACCGTATAGACAATAAAGATACTACGTTAGGATGTGACGACCTCATCAGGATGTCATGGCCTCGATTTTCGATTTCTGCATGAAAATATTAATCTTTAGATAAACCTAAAACCATTGGGATATTGAAAAACATTTACTAATTAACTAGGTTATCAGTGGAAATTTAGTTATATAAAAGCTCTTCTATTATCTCATAGTATGTATACTTTAACGCAAAAACAAAGGATTTATCCGCTGACCGAACACTTAAAGAAGGTTGCCGCAAAGTTTATTTGAGGTAATTAATTTAAACCTGAAGGAGTTGTACTGGCAGCTATCCTTTGTGTCTAAGATATCGTAAAGTGGCGGCCGTAGCTGCACGACTGTTGTGTCTGGGGTTAGTTAAGCCACCGGTGAGAACGGAACCGGTACTAATGCAACGCTATTTCCGTTTTGTGGACCTATCTTTTGTTCCACAACAACGAGAATCAGGCAGACCGGATATGACTTAGAGCCTTTGTTTTCTCAGGGTTGGTATTTAATGCCACCATTCAGAAAATGCATTATGTCAAAGTTTATTCTACTTCGCACTTATCTCTGTAATAGATTGCAGGATTCCTCGGTGAATGGTTTAATAATAAGAACGTCGCGTCGTCACAGGGAAAGAAATGCGGTTATTAATTTTGTTTAATAGAAAAACATAGTTCTCTGTGTGTTTTTATATCCGATGCTGTGTCTTCACCCATCCGTTTCGTTCTTCCTTTTCAGGTTTCCGGATTATTATGCTTCATAAATTGGTTATAGAAAATACGAATATGAAAAAAAAAGGAAGTAAAGAACAATTGCCTCGAAGAGTTTTATAAGTCATAAAACTTCATCGACTTCATCGCTTAAATATGATATGATTACAGACAGGCGCTATTAAATTGAGGAGTGCATTTTTAAGATACAGGAGCACTTTTTGTAAGGATTAAAATTCCTCATCGAAAAACCATGCATTACAACCTCGAGGAAAAACATTAAGAAACATGTTTAGTATCACCCAATTAAAAGAAGGTTGAATAATTTAATTAAAAATCGAAAATATTCGAAAAAATCAGATACTATATATAATATATTTCTTTATAACACCCACACACACAAAAAAGTTTTGATTAGGTTGGAAAGTGTTTGTTAGGTTGCAAAAATAGCATATGTTGTTCGAGTTCAGGATTTCAGAGTGTTTATCCGTGAGGCCTTTGATCTATCCCCCTCTGGGTTCGGGGCCACAATTGTAGAATAGACCCAGGGTACCTCCTACCTGTCGTAAGAGGCGACTAAGGTTAAAACATTTCAGGACACAATTCTAATTGTATAATTTAAAAAATTTCAATTTCTTTCATAAAGTATAATAGCAGGTATCATAGATCCATTCATTTGAAAATAATTTCAGTTTTAAAATTCTAATATTGCAAAATACACATAGACCTAATTGGACCCCCCCCCCTAATGACCATAGGGTACTCATGCTTTTCAGTGATCCTTCTCCAATTATAAATTAGTGTTATGGCACCTCTAGGAAGGATTCAATAGAGTAAGTATCCTGAAGTATCCATAGCAGATGTTTCTTCGCTATGTTATCACTATGATTATCTCAGTTTATCTAAATCTGAAAACAATAATCTTTGAATATTTCATACATCATAAATTTCAAATATAGTAAATTATCATCCCAACGTGGAATAATAATAATAAATATAAAAATTAATTATTACAATTTTATCATCCCAAAGCGGGGCATTAATAAAAATCATAAAAAAATAAATATTACAATATTGGCTCGCCAATGTGAGACATTAAGAATTCACATCAACAACATAATACAAGATAGATATGCAAATAGAAATAGAATATGCAAATAGACGAATAAGAAGGAAGATACACTTACCAGTGTTATATCTGGACATACATACGGAAACGAACCACTATACACACGGAAACGAATCACTTAGAAGTTGTACATGTTCTTTCACCTTTATTGAGGATCTTCAGAGCAGTGTACGATTTGTTTCATTGATCATTTATGCTTGAATTTAAAATATTAATACTCCAACACTTGCAGTGACGTTTTATGACATTTTATGGCGTTTTTGAGGTCCGTCAAAAACTAATGTAATGTAATGCAAAATATATTGCATTTGGTTACTTGGAATGACAATCGCATCTTATTAGAGATTCAGACTGAATAGATTCCGTCTGAATAGAGACAGAATAGATTCCCTATCTACGTACTTTCTTGGGTTTTTAAATGACAAAATCCAGAAAGCCGCAAATTATATTGCCAAGAAAGTAATTATTAATGTTTAATGGTTATGGACTTTTAACTCCCTTATCGCAATATCGCATAAAGATATATCGGCGTAGTACTAATTTGAGAAGTTTTAATTTGTTCCAGCAGCTGTACGTACACTTATTCTCTCTACAGGATTATATGTTTGGGGCTCTGTTTGTACTTTCGCGTTTTCGGATTAATAACAATGAAATGGAAATTAAATTTGGTAGCAAATTTTCTCTTTTCTTTGCGATATACACAATATACACACAATGTGGTATTGTTTGATTGCTTTTACATGTTGAGGTCATAACGTTTTTATATTTATTTATGCTTATGATGTAGAAAACAATCCTTTTATTTTTTTATTCATAATATTGCAGCAGCACAATAGAAAATGGCCAAAGCAAGAGGAATGGAGGTGATTCAATTGCCTCCATATCACTGTGAACTGAACCCAATTGAGCTTATTTGCGCGCAAATAAAAGGGAAAATTGCTCGAGAAAATACAACATTTAAGTTAGCTGATGTGAAAACTCTTCTCAATGATGCAATCAAAGAAGTAAATGCGGCCAACTTAATAAAATATATGGACCATGTGAAGCAGGTGGAATCAGGAATGTGGGATCTTGATATTATGATGGATACTCCGGATACTCTCATTAAACCGGTCAAAATAAATGTAAATGAAGACAGTAGTGAAAGTGACTTATTTTCAGATAGTGAATAGTGATATGAATTTCTGATGTGAGTTTTTGTGAAAAGTGCTACTAATAAGTGACAGTGAAAAATACCAATGTGAGTGTAACTATATATGCAAATAATACCATATTCCGCAAATTGGTGAGTTAATTTGTTATAAATTTCACTAACAGTCTTACCTATCACGTTCGATCCTGGCAAGGGGCGGTTTTACCTCCCTGTGGTCCTTGAATTTTTTTCAATATATTTTAAATACATTCAACACTAAATAATTTTTTGGCTTAAAGTTTTGCGCATGTATAAATATGACATAAGACATCCTTTCAAGTCACTTCACCTTGGTTGCGCATCATGATATGCCACTGAGCAGTAAAGCCAGTAAAGCAGGTTTCTAGTCCTCATGCAGGTATCTTCTAAGTGAGCGAGAAGGGAAATGGGATTTATATGAGTTGAAGAGGGATAGCGACGGATATGGTAACCGTGGACTGGAGACCCTAGCTCTATTAGCTCTAGCTCTATCCTATCACAAGCCTAGCTCCTATCACATCACAAGACCCTAGCTCTATCACATCACAAGAAATTGTGATGTGATTTACCACTTCCATAGTAATTGGTACGGATTTTCTTTGTAAAATGCAGCACAATTTTTTGCTCTAGTTTGTATGTCAAACGAAAACACTATAGTAAAGTTCACAATTTGTTCATAATAGCGTATACACTCGACGCCTAACTATGGGAAGAGGTGTCATAAAGTTGAGTGTTCATGATACTGTGAATACTGAGCCCTCCCTCATCTGGCGCCCGATAAGATATGCAGATAACAGTGTCTGCCTGTGCCGCACCTCCATCGACTTTCCTTGTGTCATTTCGGGCTCGCATTTACTTGTTAATGAACAAAACATCTTCAAACGTACATTTTAATTACAGGAATTTATGCAGCTAATATAAACTATCTCTCGACCTTTACATGGCGAATCCTTAACTATATGTTGCCTTTGTGTATAAATAACAACATTACTGTTTTTGCATATTTGTTAGCGTAGACTCGAATGGATTATATTCTCAGTTTAAATGACAATGTGGAAATGTTATGTAGTTGGAGTTATCTGTCGCTTGTGTTAGTTTGCCATGGCTTTATGCTCTTCGGCATCATTCAACGTAATGGCTTTACTTAGTCGAGTAACACTAATTAAGTTACGAGTCCTGCAGTTAGTTTACATATACCTACGAATATTCCATCTCAGTTTTAATATAGAACGGTATGTGACTTCTGATGTGCTGATTTACAATATGTGTTACAACTCTTCATACCACGATGTCAACTCCCATATAATGACTGCACTACAAGAAAAGAGAGGTACTGCCTTCATATTTCGCATGAATAATCTCATAGTTACCAGTATTCATTTTAAAATGTTCGGAAAACAATGATTAGAATTTTATGTCTCGATAATAATTATGAAGGGTTATTTTTTATACAAGCCAATATGGGAAGCTGGGCCATGACGACACACTAGTGTTTTCATATTCTTAAAAATTCTGGAGAGATCAAGTAAAAAATATTCTATTATATTCATTCAGTTATAAAAACCTCGTACCTCCATGTACACTCGAATGCATATTGTCATTACCAGTTTGCATACAAAATCGTATGCGATGGGATCTCCAGTCTCTGCCCACTGACGGGGATGTATAAAACGTTCAAGAACTAAATACATTTAAGTCTTACACATACAATTATTATTTTAGCTTTGAACTTTTGAAATGTTACCTCGTTATAGGCACTTAGTGGCTAGGTGCACTTTCGGTAGCGGAGGACTTTCGATTGCTCGATTTTGGCCTGCTTTCGGATTTTTTTTAAATACTTTTTTTTAAATGTTTTCGTTTATATCATTTAAGGGTAAATAATTTTTACGTACATTACCAAAGTCAAACTTTTATATTTTCAATAGTTTTTAAGATCAATATGAGATGTGATGCATTGATCTACTACCTTAAGGGGATAGCACCTGGCAGTGAACTATACATCGATATAGTCAGTAAAGTTCTAAGTGAGACAATACTCGTGCAAAAACTGCGGTCCGGTACACTTGGGGAGAAAGTATTCCGAGAGCGCTGTTTAATTTCCAGCCAATCTTCGTTGAACTTCAGCATTCTGCTGAACTTCTTGATGCCCTCGCCTGGGAACTATTTTTAGAAAGTTGAGATCTTGATATTTTGGGCATTTTAAAATGATAAAAAAAAATAAACTGCCTTAGTACTAAATTATTTGCTTAATTGTTGAACAGGAATTATAGAGCGAATTCAAAATATTTTCACGCGAAAATTAATCGAGTGCGCACACGACCGCTGCGGAGCCGACCGCGGGACCGCGGCACTTGACATATTTCTTGACATTGATTCCCCTCCCGTACCACAGTGACGCCTACGTCGCATGTTATGGTGCTGCCTAGCTAGCCGAGCAGGGTGAGCGGCGACCACGCGACTTTTTTCTAGTACTTACATTTTTAAACTCATGATATCTTTCGAATGGAATATCCGAATTGAATAATTCAAAAAGTTATATAAAGGTATTGAAGCAGTCGTGAATATGAAGTTATTTATTTTGATAAGGATTAATACCAAGTTACAAATAAAGAGCCTTTTCTAGCGGCATTATTTCAATTATTCATTTATAAAATAAAAGAACACTTGTTGTGACATAACTATAATAGTTACACATATGCTGTCGCGACACTTTTTGTAGATAATGATGTGTGCTGCAAAGTCGTAGTACATTATTTTTTTCTATCGTCAATAGTTTCCGTAGCGCACGCGATGTAAGGAATTTTTTAGGTAATTTTTTTACACCTTGGGTTATATTGTTGGAGTTTTAGTAAGGATTCCTATTTTTTTTTTAATATAATATAGCCTATGTCACCCGGGGATAGCGTAGCTTCCCAACGGTGAAAGAATTTTTCAAATCGGTCCAGTAGTTTCTGAGCCTATTCAATTCAAACAAACAATCAAATATTTCCTCTTTATAATATTAGTAGGTATAATAGACGAAATCATTTCATACTTTTTTTTATTATTTTATATTTTATTTTAGATTTTCCCAGTACATAATATGTACCGAGTAAGTCTCTTAAGATTGACACCCCCCTCACTTATCCTTTGCCGATTTAACTCATTCAAAAAAGGAGTCGACACGGTTTTTGATGAATTTTTATAATCTGAGCACGGATATTAAAAATCTCGTAAGATATACAGGGTGGAAAATAAAACATGATTTTTTTAAATGGAACACTCCGTATATTTTTAGACCAAAATAATGACCTTAATTTTCTGAATCCAAAAATGTGTAACTTATCACATTATGGGTGTCAATTATAAAATAAGAACATCATGATACCTCTGGAAACAATGCATATTTGCATTGTTTATTTGTTGACAGATGTCATCCAGTTTTTTGTGAGATAGTAGTTCACTCTCTTAGATATTAACGTAAAAAAAGCGTGTTCGTAAAGAAGCAAGTTATTTTGAAAATGGTATATTCATTGGAAGAGCGAAAAGAGTTACTTGAAATTTATATTCAGTGCAACAGGAATAAGTCTCTTACTCGGAGGGAGTATGTTAGGTTATTTCGAGAAAGGCTACCTCCTTCCAAAAATAGTTTTAAAAACATTTATGCAAAGTTTAGGAATACCGAATCTCTGAGAGACAAGAAAAGGGAAAGGCGAAGAACAAAAACAGGAGAAGACACAGAACTCAACGCGTTATTATATTTTGCTGAAAATCCATCCAAATCATCCTATGCCGCAGCAATAGAATTGGATATATCACAAAGAAGTGTGATAAAAATATTACTAATATTACGCCATAATTTTAAACCATATAGTATTTTGCCCGTTCAATATTTAGACGACAACAACCTTCAAGACCTTAAGAGGCCCTCAAGAGGTTAACCTTCTACAGAGACATACTTGATAGAATAGAGGAAGATGATGAGTTTCTAAGTCATGTCTTTTGGACTGACGAAAGCAGTTTTTCTACTGCGGGAATTTTTAACAGAAAAAATGCACAATTTTTAACAGAAAAAATTGCAAAAAATGCAAAAGATGCTATTGTAGGTCCTGTATTTATAAATGGGCCCTTAAATGCACAACGTTATGTGGATATTCTTCAACAGCCAGTTGAAAATTATTTAGATAATATTAATTTAGTGGACAACAGATCTGTTATTTGGCAGCAGGATGGAGCACCACCACACTCTGCAAGGAATGTCACCGAATACCTAAACAGAAAATATCCTATTTGGATAGGAAGGCACGGTGTTATACATTGGCCCGCTAAAATTCCGGACTTAACACCTATGGATTTTTTTCTCTGGGGTACGATAAAACAAAATATATTCGAAACTGGGGTTTTTAATAATATGAATGAGTTAAAAGAATGCATACGTGTAACAATTGAGGAATTAAACCAAAATGGTGATATATTTCAAAGGGTGAGAAGCAATTTTATAAAGCGATGCCAAATGTGTATTCAGAATGGTGGTGGTTACGTGGAAAATATTTAATTACGTTACGTGTAAATAAATAAAATTGTGTTACTCTATTGTGTTACTGTATTAATATTGACATTTATTTGTTTTTATTAGGCTTATGTTGTTTATTGTTATTACTCGTTACTGTTATTGTCACCTATATATTATTTATTTATTATCTCAATAAATGGCATTGTTTCCAGAGGTATCTTGATATGTTTTTTGTTTTATAATTGACACCCGTAATGTGATAAGTTTTTAGTAATATCTCACGAACAGGTGGAGTGATTATATAACAATTAGATATTTTTTTATTCAGAAAATTAAGGACATTATTTTGGTATAAAAATATAGGGGGTGTTCCATTTAAAAAAAATCATGTTTTATTTTCCACCCTGTATATCTTACGAGATTTTTAATATCCGTGCTCAGATTATAAAAATTCATCAAAAACCGCGTTCACTCCTTTTTTGAATGAGTTAAATCGGCAATGGATAAGTGAGATAAGGGGGGTGTCAATCTTAAGAGACTTACCCTGTACAATGATGTACATATCTGTAGAATATAGACAAGTACAAAAAAAAGTATAGCAATACGCCAGGTTAAATATTTATAAATCACTAACAGAACTACGAAATATAATTGTCAATATGCCAATAACATACAGGATACAGGGTGGTCGAAAAAAGTGTGTTTTTTTCTTACCTTTAATTTTCTAAATTGGTAATTTAAAATACCAGTCATGTTTGAATTGAATATATTTTATTACATAGTTAGGTTGTGGGATATTTATGTAAAGCAATTTCTATTTCCCATTAAAAAAACTACAACTGAGTTTTCATACATATAATTTTGAAATCCATATATCATCTGCAAGCTTATAAGGAAATCTTGCTTATAATACGCATTATAAGTTTTCATTTTGCAGTTTACTAATATATATTCTGTATTTGTGTTTGGAAGGACGACTGGAATTTAATGAGATATCAAGCATTGTATTTTATTAATTTGCTAATAAAATACAATTATTGATTTCTTAATAGGTTAAATAAAAAATCTCGAAACCACGGAATCTCAGCAAGGCAACCGAGTTTTTCGCTTTCGGATTTATTTTTCGACTCGTGTTCTGCCTGGGAATTTGCTGTTAGACTCGTTGGATTTACTCGTGGAAACTATGATTTTCTATCGTGGTTTTCTATCGACGTAAATAAATGTTAAAATAGGGAACATGAGTAAAATTTTAAATAGAAAAATAATACTAGAAAACATAGCGTAACGTTGTAATAAAACGTGCACTTCAAAAGAAAACAAGATTTCTAATTCCGCGAGATCAGTATGAAGGATCTAAGCAGCGATAAAATTGGAGCGGCCCTAAACTAGCTGTGACATCACAAGCTACAATATTCGGTAAGTATTGTGCTAGAAAGCGGCCGAATGAAGTATGAAATCAAGGGGGCGAGTGCTGGGATCTCCCGTAGCCGACCGAATCGGTGTCCTCATCGTTTGTAAATTGTAGGCTGTGGCGTCACAACTTTGAACGTATTTGAAACGGTTCGCTCGCAGGCGAGACTTTATTATCAGTAATTAAGGCGTCATATTTTGTATATCTTATTTTTCGGTATGGGAGAACATTCTTATGCAATAAAAAAATGAGAACAAAATATTACTTCGAACTACTATAATCTGATGTTTCGACCTCGAAATATCTTCGCTTGTCATATGTTATTTTCGCTTACTAGTCCATCTGAGGTCTTTGTTTTCTCTTCGAAGAAATAAATTTTCCGATTATAAAACGAATCCTAAAAATATTGCTTGTAGCCATTCTCCAACGGCAAAAAAACGGCAAATTTTAAGTTACCTCAATATTTTTTATTTATTTTTTTATTTATGTGACCTGCTCACTTTATATAAAGTTAGGAGGACACCCTATAATAAAAACCATGAAAGGCTGCAATTTTTTTTTAAAACTTAATTAAAGGCTAAAAACGGCAAATGTTTAAGCTATAACGAGATCGATTTGCAAAAGTTTACATGCCAACTTTACATACATAATTTTTTTGCCTCCTGTCATAATAAATTCGTATACAGGCCACCTTATATGAAAAATTAAAGTGAGTGTTGTGCATATTATTATACGTTTGACAATATAGTTTAAAATTATATTCAAATATAATATATATATTATATTTGCAAACGCTTGTTGTCCATTCTAACACAAAATACCACTGCAATGGTAATATAATAGACAATAATAATTAAACAATAACCACTTCCTCTGATTCTACAATTCTGAATGATTCTACAAAAATTTATACCTACTTGTACTTTTACCAGGTACTGTACAAGGCCCTAAAACAAGGTAGTTCCTAGCGCGCTCCATGAGGTGGCAGCATTTTGCGGAATAATTCATGAATTTTGAAATTTCATTGTGGAAAAACAAAAGCAGGTAGAAAGTTTGAATTACATTTTCTAGGTGCGATATGTTTATATTTTGTGATATTTTTCCTATATCTCCGATTGCCTGAAACGTATTCAAATAGGCATATACACAGTTTTAGATTATACAATACTATATGCCTCGTACAAATTTGAAGCGATTCCAATGAATAGTAACGAAAATATGAATTTTTAAAAATATGATGACGTATATTTTGTTACAAAATAAATATTTTTACTTGAATCACCCATCATGTCTATAGGCGATATATTATTTAAGTAACTATGAAATTTACTAGCTTTTTAGGCGTAAATCCCATCTGAAATTTTTATGGTTTGCCCAAAACTAAAAACCCAATATCCATCAAAAATACTATGCATGCACGCCTGAGTCTCCTACGTATGCCTATTCCCAAGAGCAATATCTCTACCGCAGAGTCCAATGGGCTCATGTATGAGTTGTGTAAGCTCCCTCGTCTGGCTGAAGGTCGCCCAAGTCCCTTCGGGGTCGTTTTATGGAGTAGGTCGTACAGAAATGTAGTTCGTCAAGTTGTAAGGCATACACTTCGTTTAGCAATACTTTGCCGGTTGGTAATTAATTAAGAAACGCCTCAGATATCTTCGTGCAGTTGGCCATGGCGTAAACTAAGTTTTAGACAAATGGAACTACTTACTAAAACTACGTTTCAAGCGTTAAACAATGAGTTTGAATAAGTAATGTGGATGATACGCGGGAATGGGGAATTGATTGATGCTGGGGACCTATTCCTCTAAATTAGTCTAATCTCTAAGTGTATATTTATTGTAAGATTCCAAGATCCATCAACTAAACAAACTTCTGCTTGAGATTTGGCCCGGCAGTAATTTAAATAGAAATTGACAAATTCAATTCGGAAATAGAGAAACGCAGATAACTAGATTTAAGACGGATTGGGAGCAACAAAACATTTAACTTTCGTATCGAAAGAAGAAAAGTATAGCAGTCTCCTTTAAATTCGAAAATAAACTGGAATTGAAAGCTGAGGTTCACAAAGTGGTGGAAACGTTAAATAATCAAATAATATGGCGGAATTTCTTTAAGACTATAGTAATAGACTGTTTATTTCTGTTCCTGGTGGTTTTATAATTATAAAACTGGAATCTCTCGTAATAAGAAACATTACAACAGTTACCCATACTGTGCCTTTCTGAAATAAAATGCTTTCATAACTTTTTTATTAGATACCCAAATATAAAATATAAAGTCTTTCAGAAATATTGCTGGAGATGCTATAATGTTGAATCATGTAAGGGTTTTTTTATAATAAAAATGACCGATCGTCTGTTCGAGCAATTTTTTATTACAATATAAATGTCAGCCGATCTATCTTTGTATCTCCGAGGTTTTCATTTCATATTTACTCACTAATACCGTTGACTGAAGGGGCCCGATTCCCACAATAAACACTAATACATTTCTCATGATTTTCTTCACATGATCCCAATCTTGGATTACAATTTTAAAAGGATATATCGACTGATAACCCAACTGCGCGAAATGTTTAGGTCTCAGCTATATATTAACAGACTTTAATATATTAACTGAATAAATACATAATTTTGGAATAACTCTTTTTATTGATATTATTGTTGATGGGACGAAATTTGATATATAATTTATATTGTAGAAATTTATTTATAATTTTAATGCAAAAAGTTTTGGGACGTATTTGTTAGTTAGTGGACGGTTTAATATTAGTTATTGTACACATTGTAAATAATTCAAATTCTATAAAAAAAGATACTTTAATAGGTGTCTGACCACTTAGTAAAAATTTTCCTTGCGTGTTTATTGAAACAACTCATAAAGTCTGTGTATTTATTCTTTCTCTTCCTCCTCGTTTTAAATTTTTTCATCCTCAAATTCGCATTGTTCATTGTCAATGTCTTAATTCTCTAAAATCTTATCATTTTCTCTATTGTACCTTCTTCTGAAATGTGAACATGGTGTTTAGGAGGAACACAACATTTATGTCAAAATTGCTTACATCTGTCATATAATAAAATGACATCATATATTTAAGAATTTTAATCATACATGCAAATTAAGTTATTATAAAGTAAAGCTGGCCCTATTATAAATGCAACATAATATGAGTGCTAATCCTAATCCTAATAAAACATCCTAATAATATGAGTGCTGTATTTAAACTAAGAAATGGAAAAACGTCTAGATTTTTCATTAGAATAACATAAGAAAATACTATAACTAAAATAAAATCACGACATACTTTTGGGATTTATTTCAACATGAACTACTATAAATAGAAATAATAAAATAATAAAAGCACCATTTTTTTCAAATTTTATTGCCTGAACATATTAAAGACAGTTCTTTAAAAAAAAATCACAAGTTTCTAAAATTTACAAACTTCATTTACAAACTTCATGTCCTATAATACGTCGTAACAGAATCATTTTTAATTCTAATAAAGCATGTCTCACATGTGGTTCGATTTTGGTGTCTCAATTTAATTAAAAAACTAACACCAAATAGAAGTAAGTACACAATATTAGTTTTTTATAGGTAATTTGATATTAATTTAAATATATTCATCAATAATTGTAGGTTTTTACAATTGTTATACTGTTATTGGATTATTGGATACGTGTTTTTAACTCGTATTTGGGTTAAGTTAAATTAGAATTAGATTCAGTTAAACCGCTTTTAGTGTCTCCTGGAAAATTATGGTTTTGTGGGTTGCAGCATTTTAGAAATAAGGCATCGATATGTATATCTCTGTGGTAAAACGTAACAAATCTTTTTCGCCAAGCAAGAAAAATAAGCTAGGTTCCTACTTCTTATACATAAATGCGTTTGCAGTAGATTGCAAACAAATGCAGTCTTACCTCTATTGTACTGTCCAAAATAATATAATTATAAAGTGAAAGAATTAATAGTTACAGCAAAAATAATTTACTTATAATTTGTGTACGATTTCAAAATAATTCGCTCTTTATAGCTGAAATGTTGAATAGCCATAGATGCAAAATAAAATTACTCCAGCAACAAATTTCACCATTTGTTAGTAAAAAATCAGATGTTGTTTACTTGTGGCAAGTAACCGGCTTTCGGAAAACAAAGTGAATCGTTTATCTGTCCCCTACAATACCTAGTGTGCAAGTTTTTGCTACGGATGTGAATTTTCACTCGCCTCTAGATAATAATTTTCTCAGTATCGGCAGGGGATTACATGGTATGTAATTTATGAAGTTTCCGAATATGGACGTATATTGAAAATTCAATTTACCATGTATTCGGTACTGTTGAAAAGTCTAACTTAATATTTTCAGGGAATTTCTTAAATATATATTTACGACGGGGTCTTAACGTAAACAATAGCTTCTTTATCTGCCTCCATAATCAACTGCCTCTTTTACAGTCTATTTATTACTTTATTGCATGTCACGTATGTTTCCTTTTTGTTTTTTGCGGCATTGAATTTAGCGAGATTCAGCAATTTATAACAGATAATTTATTTGCTACAATAGTAAAAAAACCATTGTCAGAGATAGTTGTTTATGAAGCATCAGGAAGGAAATCATTTATTGCGATAGTCCTATTCTGAAAGAAGGAAAAGGGACCACGATGCCCTAGCAATTCATTCCCTAGGGTGGCCTTCTTGTTTCCACTTTCGATGCCATTACCGTAGAATGCGAGGTAATATATTCTGCTTAAGCGTTTCTTATCATCATGCGCAATATCTTATAACGCTCATGGTCCGTGAATCATCTCTATATTGATTCTATTAAGGTTTTTCCGAAAAAGCATAATAACTACTAGGCCCCTATATTTAATATCCTAACATCAAAGCAAGGCTGCACACTTGCACAGCGATATTATATCTTGTCTGACAAACAAGTTTTCCTTTTTCCTTTTCATTATAATACGTTGTTGTAATTTTCGTTAAAGTTGCTCCGCTTCAAAGAAATTGCTCTATTATTGTGTAAGTTTTTGCGCGTGTAATGAAATATTCACTGAATTGAAAGATGATTTGATTCTAAGTGGTTAATAACACCAATATCATCTTACACTCGGATTACATGCGGATAGCATTCCCATTAATACCCTCGGTCTCATGGTACAGATCCCTGCATTTTGATGTGTATCCAAATGATGTGAGTGGTGAGTAAAATTTATATTTTATAATTTTATCGTTTGTGGTGACAACCCACTATTACTTCTAGAGCTCTTTATTATTTCAGGAAAATAAATAAATTCTATAGTAGACCAGGGTCGATAATTTTTTAAACCAAAAAAAATAAGAGTAGTATGAAACCCATTGAAAAAGGAAGAGTATATAACAAAAATAAAAGGAAAAGGTCGGGAAGTCGAGGGGGAAGTCATATGGAAAGTGCTATGGAAAAAAGTTAAAAGGTAATTTGTAGGTAATAAAAAGATCTACAACTTTTGTATTTAAACTTTTTTCGCATAACCTCAAAATTTATGTGAAAAATTCAATACGCCTGTATATTATAATACCACTTTTAAAAAATGAGTAATGACTTTAATTTAACAACTACTCTAGCAACCATCCACCGCTACTCTATGAAGTGTACGTAATAAAATACGTCGTCTGCCAACCCAATTGCTAATTTAATATATTGAAGTTTTTCCTTGCGCCTTGTTGATTAAAGGAGCAAAATGGTGTCATAATTTATACAAATTAGCTGCTATTGAATTACCCGATGCGCCGAAGGGGAGAGGCGAAATTATTATTAATATCAGTTTATGAGTTATCATTAAATAAATTTGAATAAAGAGCAGCCGGTAATGCCTACCAGGTCTATGCTTTCATTTCTATATGGAACCCGCTCCACTGACTTAAAAGCTGAAGGCGTTTATAGTAGCGAGTAAATTAATTTAATTTTTGCGTATATTTGGATCATGCACTAGTTGTCGAACAAAATAGACGCTCGGCTCGTTGTCGGTGAGAAAATGAAAATTAAATAATGTCGCAATATCTGCTTCCGAGCTTGTGACTTAGTAGCATAGTTACAATTATTATTAAGGCGCTATACATTGCAGTTTACTGAGGTACATATTACAGACATTATCTGCTTTCATATAGTAGATAAGCGATATAGATGAAAGGAAAATAATTTTGTATCCCTACCTGCATGTATTTTCTGCAATAGAATGCAACCGAATGAAATCATGCAGCATTTTTAGACTCATACAGTGAGTATAAAAATATTTAGTGGATTCCTAAATCTAGGGAGAATTTTACAGAAAGACAACACTAACTACTAGTGTAATTACTAGTGCAAGAATTTAACTAACAATGAATATTCTAGTACCTACGGAACAGTTAATTCTTGTACCTACGGAACATTTTCTAGAAATCGAATTTTCACATTATAAGGTTTCCTGTTGTGCAAATGTATATTGGGATCTTTTTCCATCGTAGTCGCGATGAATAAGAGAGGAATTATACATCGCTTCTTGCTCTTATATGTACTGAACACGTCCCAAAGCTGGAATTTTAAACACCAGAAATAATCAAACTTCTGTGTGATTTCACTATTAACGTATAGTTTGTCTATATCGGAGTCTTATTTCATATGGATTTAGTGAAAACAAGTGTTGTCCCATATCCTTATTGTAATAAACGTGCCTAAGATGATTTTCTTCATTTTACATTAACAACATAAACTGCAACGTAATTTCAAGTTTCTATTTGTCATTCCCTTCCCCTCCCGGTATTCCTCATATCAGGGTGTCCCAGGGATTTCCATTATTTCCTGATTTCCAATAATTTTGGTGTTACATTTAACTATTTAATTATCATACATGTAATTCATACATTCATTCATTCATCCTACTCTGTAATTCTCTATTCTGTAATTTGACCGGAGTGCGGATCAGAGATCCGCTGCACTTATGCCCCATTGGGCCCTTTGTGCTTCATCCGTGAGGGAAATGTTGCCTAGGGGCACTTCCCTCAAATTGGCCGTAGAAGGCCAACGTTCCCGCAATATGGATTCTCTGGTCGATGACGCGGCGGAATTTCACAAAGTACATGCTCGATCGTTTCATGTTTCATGTTCCTTGTTCACATCCTCTGCAGATGGGTGTGACAGTTTGTCTCATGTTATAGAGGTGCTTCCTTACCTGGCAGTGTCTGATTAGGATTCCTGTTACAAGTCGTAGTTTTCTCCTAGACATTGCCAAATAGTTCCTCGCCGTCTCTTCGCTTGGATATCTCAGGAGATTTCTGGCCAGCTGACAGCTACTTGTTTCATCCCACAACGTCTTAAATTTCTTGTTTTCAGGCTGGCTGCCTTCTTGGCCAGTTTGCCAGCTTCTTTATTGCCGTTGCATTGTGAGTGTCCTTTAACCCAACATAGGCAGTTGTTATTCATCTGACAGGCTCTCACATGTGCTTGGTGATATTCCCATGTTGACCCTTTGGCTATTTTGTAGTTTTTCAGGGCCAGTAGCGATTGTCTACTATCTGTGCAGATTCTGATTGTCTTGCCCGTTATTTCTCTGCGAGCCACCTCTTGTGCGGCTATGGTTATACCTGCGAGTTGTGTTTGTACTACACTGGCATTTTTATCCATAGACCAATGGCAAAGAAGTCGCAGATTTCTGGAATATATACCACAGCCTGCTCCTTCCTTCTTCTTTGTTTCGTCTGTGAAGACATAGTTTACACCTTCAACGCCGGTCTTATCTTTACCAGAAGTTTGTATGGTGTAAGGTTTATCAAAGACAAGCCGAGGCGGAATACCGTCTGCACATGCCTATAAAAGGGGTATCGTTTTGACAGCCTTAGTCCACAGGCGGCTTATGGTTTGGCCACAGCTTGCCTTTGGTAGTATGGCAACGGATTTGAGGCGAGTCATGATAGTAGTGGCTTTGACTACCATGTAGACTACCAGTAAAAACGTGATACGAATTTTGTTCTAAAGCAGCACATGTAGGTGGTAGTCTTGATAATATCACTGCTTGATTGAATCAACAAATTTGTTAGATGAAATGAATCTAAATTGATTTAACTATGTAACAGTTCGAGGTATCTTGTAAAAAGCTAGTGTGATTTTTTCTCCAGCTCATACTAGGTCTCTTCTAGTATTTATCAAGTTTACAGTTTGTGCTTTCCCTTTGACAAAAAATGCTGATGTAGTATCGCATCCACTGAATGTGTGGGCAAATAATATATTTCTTACGGTCATGAAGGACTTCCGAGTTCTGTAAATCGAGAGAACTATATACCCTTTCATTGGATTATTATAGATTGGATTATTATAGACTTCCCAAATAACAGTTTTGACAATTAGAACGTCAGCATCATCTGTTGCAGAGGGCTTGGATACCGGCATATTCCAAATTTTCCATTAGTTGGTTAATCAAGCTTTCTTTATTCGCCAAATCGTCTTTTTGTTAAAAATTATTTCAGTAGATATGCCCTTAAATATCTTTGTTGGCATTCAATGCATTTTGTACTCTCCTTATTTTCAGAATTTTCAAAAAAATAATGTAAGCTGTGTATATATATAATATATATATATATATATATATATATATATATATATATATATATATATATATATATATATATATATATATATATATATATATATATATATATATATATATATATATATATATATATATATATGTATATATATATATATATATATATATATATATATATATATATATATATATATATATATGTATATATATATATATATATATATGAATATATATATATATATATATATATATATATATATATATATATATATATATATATATATATATATATATATATATATATATATATATATATATATATATATATATATATATATATATATATATATATATATATGGAAATATACCTTGTCTCGGCCAAATCACTCGATGGGCTCGAATATAAGAGGCATAGTAGCTCGTAATAACAACATTTTCTGTAGTGCATCTTTTTGTCCTTTTTGTCCTTTTTGTCCTTTTAGCCAGGTTTATGTATGAAAATCTGCTTTGAATGTAACATTTTTCTATGGCCAGTATATTTCCAGATTTTTTGTCACTTTACCTAACTAGCAACATATCCTAATTTTTTAAACCATATTTGTGAGAGTTGAGTCAAAGATAAAAAAAAGTTTGTCCGACATAAATGATGTAGAATTTTATATCGAATATTTTAGGTCCTATCAATTTTTCTCGTCAGAGTAATAGTTTTTGAGACAAATTTAAAGAAATAGCGCGATGTCACATTAGAGGGTGGTAGTGAAGCAAAATGGGATGACGGGCCTCTTAAGAGGTGGGAACTATTTTGATCTCCATTTAAATGTCTATTAAGAGTCTGCACCCAAATTTTTAAAACTTTATAAATTATTTCTCCTATTTACCATTTTAATTGCTAATTTGCTGTGACTATAAATGTAGTGCAATAATAGCTATCAGGTGTTGATTTTAGTTTATTGAATTCAATACGACCCAACTCCGTTCCACCGTATATATTTAAATCAATTAGTCTTCCTGATAATGCAAGAACCATGTCCCCTAAGTGTTAATTTGAGGGCTTATAACCACATAATAAGGCGAAGGAGAAGACATACAATACAGGGAATCTATAGGCAAGGACTATTTAAACCGCTAGCGTTGTTTGTTGTGGCCGTTACGGCTTATAAACTTGGCAGGAAGAAACAAAGCGTTATGAAAGCGTATTGCCTCTGAATTAATCAAAGCATTAGCAGTTTAATGGTTCGATGTGATAAACTTCATTGTTTTGGTTTATTAAATTATAACTTAATTGTTTTGATATCTCACTCATTTTTAAAGTAATATAATACCATACTTTAAAGTAATATAATACCATTATGTTTCTTGTTGATAGTTTAAAAGTATATTATATACGTAGTCCGAGAACTACGAAGTCACTTGATAAATATAGTTACTGATACTATGGAATACTGTGCGGTATTTTTAAAAGTCAACTTTAACATTAAATTTTTATTCAGAAATATGAGTTAACCCATGCTATATACATAAATACTTTCATACAACACCGTATCCTAGACTAGAAATATTATATTAAGTACAAAAATACACACTACAC
This sequence comes from Tetropium fuscum, assembly GCA_964058915.1. Taxonomy (NCBI): domain Eukaryota; kingdom Metazoa; phylum Arthropoda; class Insecta; order Coleoptera; family Cerambycidae; genus Tetropium; species Tetropium fuscum. The sequence goes on along the minus strand of CAXKVY010000958.1, from coordinate 105,016 downwards.
CTATTTAATAAATAACCCGTTATATACATATTCTGCAGTCTTAACCCATTAGCACATTCCCTTCACTATGTTGTTCCAACTCGAAGCTTTTCCACCCCGACAATACTTTGGGGACATCTTGAAAATATATTCCCTGAGATCATCAGCAGTCAGGCAGGTCATTCCGTTAAACTTAATTACAGGAACAAATAGGGTCTCTGCACATGGTTTATCGCAACACACCTCTTCTTTAACTTCGTCAGACTCACATGAGCTATCGGACGCAGGGCGAACTGTCTCTGTGCAAGTTTCAGGTCCCGTATCTTCTATGACGGTTTCCTCAGAGGCAGAGCATGATTGAGAAATTTCTAAACTCTCTTCCAAGGCAATCGATTCAGTGATATCTTCACTTTCATCAGATTCACTTTCGCAGCTGCTGGTATCAGTGTTATTTTCTTCATAAATGGTTTCTTTTGCTTCTTCTGAAGATCCGCTATACTCTATGGATACTTCCACAGTTTCTTCGCTTTCACTGCTTTCTATGATGTCTTCAAGAGTTTCGTCTGATTCCTCGCTTTCGACCACGATTTCTTTAGTTTCATCTACTTCTCCGCTTTCACGTATCTCCGCAGTGACTTCCACAGTCTCGTCTGATTCTTCGCAATTACCGGTTTCCGTGATGATTTCTTCAGTTTCTTCTGATTCGTCGCTTTCACTGATCTCGATGCTGATTGCCACAGTCTCGTCTGATTCTGTACTTTTATGGGATCCCTTGATGATTTCCACAGTTTCATCTGATTCTTCGCTTTCACTGATATCGATGCTGATTTCCAAAGTCTCTTCTGATTCTTCGCTCTCACTTGCTTCGGTGATGATTTTCACATCTTCTGCTTCTTCGGTTTCACTGGCCTCGATGCTGACTTCCACCGTCTCTTCCGATTCTTCGCTTTCACTGGCCTCGATGCTGACTACCACCGTCTCTTCCGATTCCTCGCTTTCACTGGCCTCGATGCTGACTTCCACCGTATCTTCTGATTCTTCGCTTTCACTGGCCTCGATGCTTACTTCCACCGTCTCTTCCGATTCTTCACTTTCGCTGGCCTCGATGCTGACTTCCACCGTCTCTTCCGATTCTTCGCTTTGACTAGCCTCGATGCTGACTTCCACCTTCTCTTCCGATTCTTCGCTTTCACTGGCCTCGATGCTGACTTCAACCGTCTCTTCCGATTCTTCGCTTTCACTAGCCTCGATGCTGACTTCCACCTTCTCTTCCGATTCTTCGCTTTCACTGGCCTCGATGCTGACTTCCACCTTCTCTTCCGATTCTTCGCTTTCACTGGCCTCGATGCTGACTTCCACCGTCTCTTCCGATTCTTCGCTTTCACTGGATTCGGCGATGATTTCCACAGTTTCTTCTGATTCTTCGCTTTCACTGCTTTCGCAGATGCTTTCCACTGTTTCTTCTGATTCTTCGCTTTCACTGATTTCTTCTGACATTGAAACATCTACTTCGATGCTGGCCTCAGGTTTTTTAACGCAATCATGTGAGACAATAATAGTCGGGCACTTCACTAAATTTTCATGTTTGCACTTATATTCTGGCAAATCAGTAGGGTGGATGCCAGATTGCTGGTTGTTCATTAAATGCGTGATGACCTGCAGCAAATGCCCCAGAAGGCAGGATTGCTCAGAAGGTGGGATAACCATCTCCGAACAACCGCATGTTGCTGGCGCAGATTGACTGTAATCCACACACAGGAAACAAGCTAATGTTATTAATCGAAAGTACTCCATCTTTCAAGTAACTTAATGTTGGACATCAGTGTCTTTTATATATTTGCTAATAAATGTGCGTGTCATCAAAGTGTTTTCTGTGTTTACAACTTGGCTGTGTAAGTTAAGGTCACGGTTAATAACCGACCGCTGCAAAATATTGGGAAACGTTGACCCGGCGAAAATTGATGTGCATATATATCTGATGACTTATAAAATAGCCAGCGGTGTAATAACCGTATTGAGGGACGATCTAATTTGTATTTACGTTTACAGCGTTCTGAACCTCACAAACATTTTAAATGCTTGAAATTCATTTTATTATGTGATCGCAAATATATGTAGATATATTTCTTGGCACTTAAGAAAACAGTGTTGCTAACCATTTTTCAACGGCTAAGAGAAATTAGGTATGTTTCTTAAAACAGTCTATGAAAAATAGATGAATACCCTCTATCAATTATACATTCATTATGGGGTTTTTGGAAAAAAATTGAATTATTTAGAATCAGAAACGACACGTGCGTATTTATCTTTCTACTTTATCATTAATACAATATAAATAATATAATTACTTTTATTAGTACTTTCTCATTAATATAATATAGTTCAAATGTATCTATAGATTTTTTTATGATGAGAGTGGTATGTGAAAAAATATTTCTGCCAAAAGATTCCCAGAATTTTACTAACATTATATTACTTCGAACTTACTACTTAATTCGAATAAAACGATTATTAAATACACATCTATTCTAGTGTGTATGTGGAATTTAAACAACCTCAAAACAAACCAAAAATATGTACCTCTACTGAACAAATCTTAACTTTTGGGTAACATTTATTAATTTAGTGGGGAATGCGACAATTAAGTCGGATGAGTCCCACCTTCAATGGAACTCAGGTGAGGAGAAGCTGCTAGTTATGGAATGGTTGCGAATCTCGATTCTCCTATAACTAACTTCTTGTACTCCTGGATTGGTGTGGTATCGTATTGTCTTATTGTAACTGTCAGCCTTTTGGAAAATCGGAATTGCTTATTTAAATTGTATTAGATCTGTGAAATGATGTCTGTCAACGTTATCCGTCAACGTTATGCCAGGGTTTTATAATAATGTGTTAATTAATAAGGCGATTCGTACACCACAAAAATGCAGATTAAGAAACATTCCACGTACTTTATAGACGTACTATATTTCTAGAATTATGTTTTTACTGTCCTCAACCACTAGGGAAACTGTTGCATCCAATCGTCATAAAAATTCGAACCCAATAAGTATTTTCGGTGTATTTTGTTCATCAAAATCGAATATTGAGAAATACATCACCATTGGGTACATATTTTACCTAATTCTCTTAATTCTCCGGGTGATTGTATTTTATAAAATTACCGTTAACCTTCAGTTTGTGGATCGTGTCATCACATAAAGTCGATGCTCTCATCCAACTAGATGACGTTCTTTACACGAGGGTAAACAACCCTTCAAGAAGACGGCTACTTTTAAATTGAAATGTTTCGCTGGATGTTTTATTTATACCCAACGGGATGATATAGAATGCTTTGGATCCCTGTTCGTTATAGAAACTACTCTACGATTTAATTTTGAGTTTATTCTCTGTGAGTTAGAAAATCAATCAATTCTCTATAAAAGGTTGTTCGTTAGGGAATACATTTTCAGTTTGCAGAGGCAGTTTAAAAAATTAATATGGCTGAAATTAATTGCTATCGCTTGCATAACGGTAATATATTTGGATTGACAGCGACTTAGTCTACTAAAATCTATAAAAAAATATAGGTTGCTATTCAAAAAATGCATATGACGACACAGCTCTTACAAATACGGCGGAAAAAAGTAACAATAGATATGACAGTATGCGTGGATAAAAAATAAAATTGAACTGTCCAAGAGTTTCAGTCAAAAGTAACTGGGAACTTTTTATGGAATTATATCCATACTATTTTTTCCATAAACAAAGCGTGTTTTTAATCGGTTCTGTGGCATAAAAGTTACAGGACCTTGAAAATGGGTTTACCACTTTTTTAACTGAGTATATTTTTCTAGTTAAAGGTACTAGAAAAGCTGCCTCGATAAATCATAAGCAAGTTGTATGAACATATTACGCTGGAATTTAACGTGCAATATTACGTGGTATATTAATAATAAATTTTATAATAATATATTTTATAAAATTGCATGTACTGGAAACAAATCGTGTAAATATGTAACTCTAATTTATGTTATGAAGGAAATAGTGGTGTTGTGATATATATATATATATATCTACGGGAGTTATGGCTGACGAGAACCTGTTTTTTTTTCTTTAATGAACAATTAATATGACAAATAAGGAGGCATATGCTATATATTAGGTTAATGAGTTATCTTATATATAAGTCACTCAAGAAAAGTTTTATTAAGTGACATATTATGTAATAACTCAGGTTTCTAATACAACATTTTATCCAACACTTTCATATAAATGCTTTTTTCTACTTTCATGCGAGAAATAATACTTTATTGAACCATATTAAATTTAATACACAAACTTGTACTTTATTGCACTAGTGCAATAAAATTTTGATTGCACGCATCTGTCATTCTACTACAGTGTTTGGACATAAAGATCATGATATGTCACCTAATGTCATGACATTAATGCCACCTAAATTAATTTTTTTTTGGTTTTGTATGAACGTAGAAAAATATTCTATGAAGGCTCGGACAAAAAGTGTTTATTGCACTGGAAGTGTTGTCCCACTTTCGCGTAGCGTGGAATAAACGTTTTTAAGTTTTCGTCAATGTTGACCACTAAGGACTCATTTTACGTCATCATTTAAAGTCATAATATATGTTATTAAAGTACACTAGATTTGCAATAAAACGAGACCAATTTGGTATTGTAGATTTTTCTAAATTGCTTAAGATATGAATTGTTACAACCACACCCTTTCAAGAAACAGACCAAGGAACAACATTATCTGTAAAAAATGTGGGAGAAAAACCCAGCATCACCTACTCGACGAATTCCTTCATGCACCAAGCACAACCGGGAAGGAACAGTGCCATTCCTTCTCGCCTTCAGTGCTTGTCATAGAAGCTCAGCACTTTTTGGCCAAGAAAAAATTAAATCGACACTGAAAACACCGCCACGCTTCGAACAAAATACCCCAATGCCACACCTGTTCAGGTCGGCGTAGCAGAAGACAGTCAGAAGTGAATATGGCCAGATTGCCTCCAAGCAAGGATGCTGCAAGATTTTACTCTCCGCGAACATACCACTAGGCGAACAGAAGTGTTTTTTTGTCAGTATTGATTTTATTTCTGTTTCAGACCCCTTTCTTTGTGTCTACTCATACTGTTGAAGGTTACGAAAGAGTTAAGCAATTGTGGTTACAGGAAAACAGGACCCAAATGCTCGGCTTCTTGCAACCATTGAAGCGACCAATCTTGCGAGAATATAATAGACCTGATGTGTGACGTGTGATGTGATGTGTGATGTGTGATATTTAAAAAAATATATAATTTGCAAACCCTCCTAATATTTGCATACTTACCTCAACAACTTTTATTAGTTGTATCTCTGGAACTATAATGTACATAGACCAAATTGGTCTAGTTTTGTTGCAAATTTAGTGTAGGTACATTAGTAACGTATATGATGAACTTTTGCCGTAAAATGGGTCCTTAATGGTCAACATTGATGAAAACTTTAATAACGAAAACAAAATTTCCTTTTTCTTTGGATAGATCTATATCTGTAACTATTTGGGCTACCGAGATCAAATTGTGACTTTTACCGTAACACAGGTCCTTGGTGGTAGAAATTAACAAAAACTAAAGACAGTACAAAAATTTAATGGTTTTAAAGTTTTTAACAATGATCCGGAGAGCTTTCGAGGTGGAAAACTTGGATTCGTCATTACCACTTCATCGCGTACAACATATAAAAAACCAGACCTACCTCATCTGATGCAAGGTAAATTGTACCAATTCCATAGACTAAGGGCCAGTATTATGAACGTACGACACCCTCCGGTTGGCCAACTATCGGTTGAAATTCAACCGGCGCTACAGACAAATTCTGTATTATAAAACAATGTTCTGGTCGAGGTTCACCAACTTGAGCTTGACATGCATTTATAAATATTGGCTATACTGTAGGTTGAATTTAACCAATCAGAATTAAGTATTTCACGATGTTTGCCTCTGTGGATGTTTTGTGATGCTGTTTCGCGCCGAGGCCAAGGATCTTGTCTTGGTTTCGACCTTTCACTGGACAACTAACCCTACATTGATGACGGTTGTAACGTTCAGTGTTTTATTTCACTATTCAATTGTTATTGTTGCAATGGCCGGAAAAAATAATCGAGTGAATTATTCCGACGCACGCTCTCATCGTCTTGTGGATATAATTAATAGCGACAGAAATATTATAGAGTGTCAGAAAACTGATGTTATAACTTGTAATCAAAAGGTTGGTAAAATCAGTAGAAAAATTACTATCGATAGTTTTTTCCCTTCTATTCATACCTCGTTCATTTTGATGATGGTGACATTATAATCATTATTTATACTCCCAGTTAATTAAATTATAAATTAAAAGTATACATTCATAACCTCACACAAAAGGCTTATGGCAGATGACAAATATTATATTTCCCTCCAACTAGCGGTTGACCTTTCAAACTTAACCCTACCTTATGGATGAGAAAACCGCTGCCCTACCGAAAGAACAACCTTCGGTTGGCGTTTACAATACCCAAACTGCCGTCTAAGCCCCGGTTGATTTTCAACCTAAGGCCAACTGAACATTACCGGCCCTAAATAAGTAACTTTTATTTAAATTTGTTTCCCTACGTGTTCGGGCTCTACTAACAACATCTTCAATTTTTTATTAAGTATAACCAAATATTATAATTAATTTATATCGCGAATCAACCGTACATAAGACAAAATGAAACGCCACTGTCGCGCCAAAACATGGATGCATGAAACAGCGCATGCGTCAATATATCCAAGGAAATCCCGCGTCTTTACCTCTGACCAATGAAATTTAATTTAATTTAGAACCGCCTAAAACTCACCAATGAGAGCGGTAGACCCGGTTACTAATGAGTTCTGCCCACCATTTCTAGAGACTGTACACAAATTTGCACACTAAGAAATTCTGTGATCCATTGCAAATAGGCAGACCGTTCAATTGTGATGGTGGTGTGATATTATGTATGAATCACTCCACACTACTTAGGAACCAGGGGATAGAGAAGTTTTTAAAATAAAGGTAAGCTGTGAAAAGTTTTTAGTTTATTTTTAAATTAATTAAGATATGGAGATTTTTTTCATATATTTACTAATTCTTGAAAGTTTGAAAGCTTATAGTTCCTTTTCTTGCTCCCATTTTTAACAAATATTATTTTATAATGAACAATAGAATATTAGAAAGAAAAATAAAAGAATTTTTTTACTCCTCGCATCACAAACAAAACACTTATGACTTTTACGTTATGAACGAAATTTTGTGAAATTTTCGTTTTTAGAAAATAAAACCTTCGCAACTATTATAGTTCTTAGAGCAAAGCTTCGAGGGGTTAAATGTTTGTACTGATCCCACCTATCTCCCATAATAAAAAATTATTGCACTCGATTTTCACGAGCGACACTAGTCCGGTTGACCTGTATTATATTATATATACCGATTTGTAATACATTTCTACGAAGACTCGTGATAATATTTACAAGCATTCAGCCTACGTGTGCAATACCTAAACAGCAATCAACGTGATGTAAGTGCATTTTCTAAGTCAACTTGTTTTCTATAATCTAGAACATTGGATACATATTGGGTGAAAATTGATACATTTGATGCAGTGCTTCGACCTTTTACAGAGCCTCTTATATAATGACGGAAAGCGGAAATATTATAAAACTGATTTTATATTATACTCATATATAACAATCCAATAAACCACCGGAACGCATATACAACTTGCACCAAACCACCTGATAGGTTACATGAGCGCAGAGGTCACGAAACTAGGTTGGGATGACAGGGGTATGCAAAAAAGGTTCGCTTGTGGCCTACTTGCGAGGCCTTGGCCACCCCAAAACAACAGTTACCTGCATTTATACTCCAATTTTATCAGGGAGGAAATAGAAACAAAAATTGAAATTTTGAGACAAAGGCATATTTTTTTTGTTTCGTACGTATTTTTTGCAGATTTTTACTGAATAACATGATTTTGAGCGTCCTGACATTCAAATCTTTATGCCAAATGTTATATAATTACCAATATGAAAATATTCCACGTTTTGCTCTATATCTTCGCTCCTGAGCATTTTAGTACAGCTTAGAAAGTTGAGAAAGTTGTTCCTTATGAATTTTGTAAATCACAAGAGGTCGCTAGGTGCAATTTATAAACTTGAAAGTAGCTTCCAAAATTTTAAAAATGCCTTTCTAATTTTTTCGCTTGAAAACTATAACACCTAAGAGTCTGAAATTTCCCATCGGTTAAATATTTCTCGAGTAACTAATTAATTAATTGATTAATTGACAATTGTGCCTTTTTCGACTAGCCACTAAATACGATTTATTACTACTGAGAAACTGGCAGTAGTTTTGTTGGTTGTCAAAGGCTTCTTTCTGGAATCTGGAATCTGGAATATGTCCGGAGTGCGGATCGAGATCCGCTGCACTTAGGCCCCATTGGGCCCCTTGTGCTTCCTCCGTGAGGGAAATGTCTCCCTAGGTCATCGACCAGCCCAATGTTGTACAAAAGGTGTGATGATGTTGCCCAGGGGCATTTCCCTCAAATTGGCCATAGAAGGCCAACGTTCCCCCAATATGGATTCTCTGGTCGATGACACGGCGGGACATTCGCAAAGTACATGCTCGATCGTTTCATCTTCTTGTTCACATCCTCTGCAGATGGGTGTGTCACTTTGTCTCATGTTATAGAGGTGTTTCCTTACCCGGCAGTGTCCGGTTAGGATTCCTGTAACAAATCGCAGTTTACCCCTGGACATTGCCAGATAGTTCCTCGCCGTCTCTTCGCTGGGGTATCTCAAGAGATTTCTGGCCAGCTGACAGCTACTTGTTTCATCCCATAACGTCTTAAATTTTATGTGGGTGTTTTCCTTTATTAATTGAAGTTTCGCTGCAACTGGTAGCGTACTTGAAGGATCAGGCCCAAGGATACTCAGGTTGGCTACTTTCTTGGCCAGTTTGTCAGCTTCTAAATTGCCGTTGCATTGTGAGTGTCCTTTGACCCAGCACAGGCAGATGTTATTCATCTGACATGCTCTCACAAGTGCTTGGTGACATTCCCATGTTGATCCTTTAGTTATTTTATAATTTTTCAGGGCTAGTATTGATTGTCTACTATCTGTGCAGATTCTTATTGTCTTGCCCGTTATTTCTCTGCGAGCAATCTCTTGTGCGGCTATGGTTATACCAGCGAGTTCTGTTTGTGACTACACTGGCATTTTTATCCATAGTCCAGCTGCATCGTAGTCGCAGATTCCTGGAATATATACCACAGCCTGCTCCATCCTTTTTCTTTGATCCGTCCGTGAAGACATAGTTTACACCTTCAACGCCGGCCCCGTCTTCACCAGTAGTATGTATGGTGTAAGGTTTATCAAAGACAAGCCGAGGCGGAATACCATCTGCACATGCCTGTAAAAGGGGTATCTTTCTGACAGCCTCAGTCCACAGGAGGCTTCTGGTTTGGCCACAGCTTGCATTTGGTAGTGTGCCAACAGATTTAAGGCCAGTCATGGTAGTCAGAGCCACTTCTTCTAGATGTAGGTCTAGTGGTGGAAGACACAGCATTATCTCCATTGCTCTCGTTGGAGTTGTTCGCATAGCTCCGGTTATGCTCAGACAGGCAACTCTTTGTACCTGGCCTAGCTTGAGTTTTGCTGTTATTTGTTGACTCTTCAGCCACCAGACAACAGCTCCATAGGCCAACATTGGTCTTATGATAGCAGTGTAAATCCACAGGACCACCCTGGGTTTCATTCCCCAGGTTTTCCCTACTGTCCTGCGACACTGCTCGTATGATATGTAGGCCTTATTTATTCTTCATTTGAGGTGAAGATTCCAGTTTCTTTGGAAGGCTTCTTTGTACCAATTCTGCCGTCAGAAGCTAAAAGGCGGCAAGTGACAAAACCATAGTTTTGAGAAAAACGGCAAAAATTTTACGTGTTGTCCTTCACTAATAAAGATATAAACGTTATTTTTTTGGTTCAGCGTTAATTGAAAATACTGAATTTAATTATTTATATGTACTTTAAGACAATAATTTAAGTTTTGTTTAAAAAAATGTTGGTTAATTCTTTCTTGTTTCGTCTTTTGTAATTATGCGAGTAAGAAGTTGAAGTTAAAAAGCGGCAAACGACAAAAAAATGTTCAAATGCCCCCTTTTAACTACAAAGCCTTTGAAGTGCCGCTATTTAGAAACAAGCAAAACACTTTTTAACTCATAGAAGGTAAGTTTAAGCACCGTTTATGTTCGGTGGTTTAAGTTATAAGTAACATCGTATTATTAGATACAGGTTGTTTTTTAAAATAATAGTTATCTTGCAAGTTTTTAGTAGTTTTATGATCACAGTTATTTCCTAAAAGCAATAATTATTGGTTGACCAGTTTATATTCTCATGCATGTTTTGTTTACCTGCGGCTCTTTCATGGCTAGAGGAAGGGTTTTTTTGTTGTTTTCCTACGGATATGGCAAATTAAGATGTGCCACCCTAAAAATTTTCGAATGTGGCACTTGTTTGGTGTCTGTTTCTTCTATTTTAAGTAGGAGAAGACGTCGCGAAGGCTATCTTCTCAACCGAAAAAAGTTTTTGCACTCCTGACCATCCTGATAGTTACAATTATTAATTAATTGTAAATATCCAAATTAAAAAATAAGTGCAAGATTTTCTTTTTTTTTTTTCATATATTTATATTTTTCTCTGATCCTAAAGTACGCTGATATAATAAAACCCTTTTCGGCAATAAATACAAGTTATTTATTTTCATATATATAAATAAATATAAATTCTATCCTATCCTATAAAATCCTATCGTATAAATTCTATCCTATAAATGCAAAAAATTACATACATTTTAGACTACACACTTACAATGAAATTTTAACAAAAACAAAAAATTGAAAATGATGACTAGGTAACTAAATTAACCTAACTTATTTAGTAGTAGTAAGTAATTAAATTAATGTGACTAAATTAATCTAGTCTAATTCTTAGTCGAATGATTCATTTAAATCATTAACGGTCGACGTTTTTAGCTGTTCCCAAAATAGTCTCCTGTCTTCGCTCATTAAAGGGCATAAGTTTTTAATAATGGCTTTTTTTAATTCTGGTATTCTTCTAGCCTCTGTATGAGAAGTTGGCAAAGTTATACCATTTTTAAGAACATTCGCTTTTAAAAAATCCAGCTCAATAAAATTTTCCGGCTCTAAGTCAGTCCAGCAGTGGCGGCTCGTGACTAAAGCATCAGGTAGGGAAGACAAATTTAATATTGATATTAGATCTGGTACGCGAAGCATTAATTAATTTTTCAAATTTTCAAGGTCACGCGTTTTCCTGGCACTTCAGAATTTCAATGGAAAATCCATTTACAAAAAAATAGAGGGTTTCATAAACATGATTTTTGGAAAAAGTATCAAACTTTTTTGAAATAATATTTATTCACGAATTACTGATAAATAAGTTGAAATAAACAAAATATATTTTATTAGATTGTTAAATATTTTTATAAACCAATAGGTATTTCGTTTGTCGAATTTACGATTAATGATTCAACGAATTTTAATTTTCCATGCCGTATTTTGATTGAATTTTTGATATGAGTAGTTTGTATGTGGGAAAAAGAACAGCTTGTAGGTATATCAGAACGTTCCAAAAATAAACAGTTCAGCAAGAACCAACGAGAAATTTTCAATGGTTTTCGACAGACCACTAAAAACAGTGGATTCATCCAAAAATTCTTTGAATTTATTATCATATTTGAAAAGTAGACTTGCAAGCTGGCGAAAACTACTTTGATTGATAGAATCCGATGTTTCATTACGACCTTAATCCTTATCCTCCTTAATCCTTAATCATATGACTTTGTAACAACAATCACTAATTAGGGGCTGAAGCTGAAGGGCGCGAATCGTTGACGTTACATCACTCTAACCGCGCCGATGGGCAAGCCCGTAGCATAATATACAAAATAATGCACGAAACAGGTGCGCCTGTTCCTCTTCAAGTCGGTTTAAGAAGTCTATTTTAATTAAAAATCAAAAAATATATATTTCCCACTACTTGAATGATGGGGTATCGTTACTTATTAGTTTTATTACTTGTTAGATTTTAGATTAGAGATTAGCTATTACTACATACATAATTATATAAAAATCATAGCTGAAAAGCTAAAAAATTAAGAGCGATATTATACTCGTATATCGAAATGCAAAATAATTAGTTTCCTACACCCCTAACCTATAGGTAGGTTATAATAAATACTTCGTTTAATTGGTTTTTAATAAATATTAAATACCGTGGTTCTAATTCTAGATAAAATTTTAAATCCCGTGCAATTTAGTGGTAATTATAAGAATAAAGTTTTTATTATTATAATTACGTATCACTTCAATTGTACGGATTTAAAATTTCACCTAGAACCGAGGTATTTAATATTTATTATTAAGTTTTAAGACAAAAATTATTAGTTCAGCAAATAGTTACTTTGTTGCTTCAGAAAAGTGACGGTCGACCGGCGCAGGTATTTTAACTTCCAAATACATTTACGTCGGCGTAGGAATATGACCGATAAAAAAGATACCGATAAAATATCAAGTTTTATGACGTAAAAACTGCAGTTTTTTATGTAAAAACGTGCTTAAGCGACTTGCCGCCTTTTAACTTCAAGACTTATTACGTATTTGTTATAAATCTTTTAGTAATAAGTAGATATGTGTATAATGCCGCCTTTCTACTACAAAATATGCATTATTAGGCAAAGATTTAAAAAAAATAAATGGTATATTTGCAAATATGCCGCTTTGTAACTTAAATATTTATACTTGCCGCCTTTTTACTTCCAAAATGGTGACGTTATGTCACTTGCCGCTTTTTTAAAATTTCAAAAATCATATTTTTTTTCTCAAAAAAATTTTTAGATTTTCATTAAGAGTAGGGTCACTTAAAATCTCTAAAAATCCAAAAATCTCAAAATTTAAAAAAAAAATACTTGCCGCCTTTTAACTACCGACGGCAGAATTAGACTCTACTCGTGTGTTGTTCGAGATCCTCTATGAATTACCTACCTCAAACATATTAATGCATCTTTTTTGGCAAAAATAATGAGCAAAAATAAATAATTTAGAATTTTCCGGTTAATTGTTCAAGTACAAGTCTAATTTTATATGTAATTTTTAATCAAAATTCTGGTAAATCTCTTCGTTGGAAAGAAAATTGCAAATATCTCAAAAACTGCTAACTTTAGCCCCTGCAATGACTATACCAGAAAAAAGATAATTTAATTTTACATAACTGGGCATCAGGATGGAAAAAAAAAGTTTTCGCAGTTTGAAATTAGCTAAATGTGGCATGGAAAATGAAACAATAATATGCCAAGGCATATTATTTTGGATTCTATTTTAATTGCAGAAATTAGCTCTATGCTCTTACGCTGTGCCAAAAATTAAATTTAGATATACCATTATGAAAAAAGTTATAAAGCTCCTTCCACACCTTGCCATCTATAATTTTTTTCATTAAAATGGTAAATATCTCCGAAACCTGAGGGTTTAGCCTAAGGTGCGACACATGTTTTTGACTCAAAATTTTGCACTCTCTCCGAATTCCAAAAAATATATAGGATGTTCCGTTTAAAATAAGAAAGTTAGTTGCTGTCCAGGAGATATGGAACACCCTGAACATTCACCGATATTTTCAAAAAACGCCAAAAAAGGATGTTTCCACTTTTTCTCTGATAAAAAGCAAAGGCTAGCGCCTTTTCTGTTTGCAGAGCAAATACGCATTAGTATCAGTAGTAGTTTGTAAGATATTGGGTAAAAATATAATAAATATAAGTACCTAAGTAGTACCTATTCATTCACTGCGGTAATAGCTTCACTGGCTCTAGTCAATAAACAAAGAAAAAATTCTAGTTTTCGATAAAATTTGCGGCTATTTCTGATTTAATTTATAGTATATTTACTAAGAATTATTACAGATACACATATATGGCACAATAGCCGACAAATACACAATATTTGTCGATAAATACACAGTAACTGTCGACTATTCAGTCAGATGTTTACATTGGATAAAGAAGTATAAAAACGTCATGTTGCGGTTTCTATATTGTCATCAATTCCAAAACTAAAGTCAAATACCAGGCACAAAAACGACCATTTGCAGCCTCCTTATCTGCGATAACAAAATCCGAATTTCAATAGAGCAGACCCATCGCTTTACCTTCAACAGAAGCTATCAATAGACAGACACGCTTTATTGTTAAAATCAGAAGATCCAATAAAATATCACCCCCTATTTATAAGTTGATGTAACGACTTTGTGTCACAGCCATTCAAAGGATGATTTAAGGCTTTGGCTTTCTACAGATCCACACTTGACTGGTATGGTATTACTCATTCCTGCACAGAAATGTGAACACTGCAGATTTTATTACACGCTACTCAAGGGGGAGGAATGGAAATGTAATGTAACATCATCGTGAAAATTTCAAACGCATATTACACGGTCATTTATTACGTTATATCATTGGCTATATAAATTCCCAGAGATAACATTTGGGAACGTGAAAGGTTTTTAATAAAGTTATAACGTACGTGATTACCTGCGCAAACAATTCCAATGTTACGATTAGTTCCTATAGGCAAATATAAACAAAATGTGGGCGTCCATAAATTTGACGCTGAAAATTTTGATAATCCTTTTTGTAGCCGTTATAGAGGAGTGCCATAAATTCGACTCTAGGTCCTGTCGTGAGCAAAAAAAATAGGGCAACTAATTTTTTCTAATGTAAATCTGACTTTATTTGAATACTATTTGACAACTAACTGACAATGTCACAAAAATTAGATGTACACAACTAGATATTAGCAAAAATACGTTATCTTGTCCTATTTTTTTGCTCACGACTGTACCTGCACCAATTCTTCGGTGATAACAACTGTTATCAGTCCATCAAAGAGCAAAGAGATGCGAAACCATCTGGTCATCCTTGGGGAGCCTTATGCCATGTACACGTATTTTTCTCATCTGGTCGGTCGGTCGATACTATAACAAAATACCTGTGACGTAACAATATAAAGACATTCATGTTAAACATCCTATTGGTCCTTATTGATGCACCTTATAATTTTCAGAAACCATCTGGTCCTCCTTGGGGTCCGTATGCCATGTACACGTATCTTCCTTATCTGGTCAATCGGGTGACTCTGTGACGTAACAATTTAAAAATATTGATGTGAAACATCCAACTGGTCCTCCTTGGAACACCTAATGCCATGCAAACGCATGTTTATTATGTGGTCAGTAAAGCAAAATTACTTAAAATAAATTACTTAAAAATACTTAATTAATACTTAAATTACTTAAAAACACGACTACTTTTATCACAGCGCCGATAAATGTAATTGTGATTTAGGGCAAGGGTGAAAAGTCTCATTTACATCCACTTAACGCAACGTAACGTACGAAAAATTAGTAATTAAGAAGGGTTTGAATGTTTACTAAACTTATGGGTACATTCACATTCTTTAAAAAATTTAACGTAACATACGTAAAGCTTCATTCACAGCCACCTAATTACAATTACAATTAGTACTTAGAATTAGTCGTAAAAGCTTGGCTTTTGACTTAATAACATGATCATTCACAACCTTTAAATTAACGTTTCCACTTATACTTACACTTACACTTAGAATTAGTACCTTGCAAAGTCCAAGCTTTTGCCACTAATTCTAATTGGAAATTAAGGCGCGTGCGCGCTGATGTCAACAAAATTAATGAGTAAATGACAAATCACCTAACCTTAAATGTGTTGATTGTTTTAAATTATTATTGTGCGATACGATGTTACCGAGACGAAAAGCGCAGTTTCGGCGAAAAATATTGGGTTCACTCGCTGTGGCGTTGGGTCATTGGTTCCTTCAATTGGAAAAACAGTGTCAGGGGACATCTCGCAGGTGGTAGGTTTGACCAATTCTTGCATGTCGAAATCGGTAAAATTGCCCACTGTTTCCATCTGCAACAGTTACCCAATAGGTGGCCATAGGAAATGCTTGACCTTCACTATAAATTAATTTTCGCTGGAATTCGACGTTGTGAATCAACACACGTTAATTTTCACATTTTCACTCTACGTCTAATATTAATTCTAAGTACTAATTGTAATTGTAATTGGTTAGTTGTGAATGTAGCTTAAACGTTCAACTTAACTCAACTTCAACTTCAACTTAAGAATCGGTACGCTAATTTCACCAATCACAGCCTATGTAAAGTAACATAGCACTAGCTACTTGTCTCTCGTCGTTAACTGTCAATTTTACGCTGGGCGTCTCATGTACCGACATAACCTATTACATTTAATTTGATTTTGATTTTATAATGTTTATTAATTGCTCAATATGTATAACGGATAATTAATATAATTGGTATGTACAACCATATCCGTATTTATACGTTAAAAAAAGGAGTGACTTTAAAGACATCCGAAAGATAATAAATTCATGACAAGAAAGTGTACAATTGCTAACATATTCTGGTAAGTTACTGTTTGACATAAGCTTTAAACTGTCATTTAAATTAAAATCCACAAGCAAAATTAACTGTGTATGAACAAAAAGGCTTTTCAATAGGGACGACGCATTTTGTTGTTGATATTTCTCGAATAGGAGTGAAGTTGGCTTCGAAATTATTTGACATTTTGAAACGTCAGTATATGACATTTAATCATGGCGAGATACACGCTTCAACAACGTTTGCAAATAATTCAACTTTTTTATGAAAGTTCACTATTCAAAGTTTACGACGAAACCGACGGATGGATTATTGAACGTTTGCTGCAAAAATTCGAAAAAACTTTTGCATTGCATAATATCCCAGTGCCTGTGCGACGACTTAATGCTCGTCGTTAAGTGAAGAAAGTATCGTGGCCGTCCGAGATAGTGTGCGTGAGCAGTCAAGGATGTCGATTCTACGCCGATCGCAGGCGTTGAACATCAGTGTGACCAGTTAGTGGCGAATTTTGCGGGAGGATTTGGGTCTCCGCCCATATAAGATTGCGTTGACTCAAGAACTGAAGCCAACCGACCATTTTAAGCGTCGCACATTCGCTAATTGGGCTCTGGACCAGATGCAAGCTGACGACGACTTTCACAAGAAAATAATCTTTTCGGATGAAGCTCACTTCTGGCTCGATGGTTTTGTCAACAAGCAAAATTGTCGCATTTGGACGAGTGAACATCCTGAAATGATGCACGAGTGACAACTTTATCCAAAAAATATTAACTGTTTGGTGCGGTTTTCATGCCGGCGGCGTCATCGGCCCATTTTTCTTTTTTGATGAAAACGGCGCACCCGCAACTGTCAACGCCGATCGCTACAGGGCCATGATATTGGAGTATTTTTGGAACCAGCTCGACGCTGTGAACTTGGACGATATGTGGTTCAGGATGGTGCAACGTGCCATACAGCGAACGACACCATCGAATTGTTAAAGACCAAGTTCGATGAGCGAGTTATCTCACGCAACGGTGCTTGCGAATGGCCGCCTCGTTCGTGCGATTTAACCCCTTTAGACTTTTTTCTTTGGGGTTACATTAAATCGCTGGTCTATGCCAACAAGCCAGCAACGTTAGAAGAGCTGCAGGCCAACATCGAACGCGAAATTTCTTGTATTTCACTTTCTTTTAATTGAAAAAACAAAATGCATCGCTCTTAATGAAAAACCCCTTATGTTCTGCGGTACAGCTCACAATAATTACAATCATGTTCGAGAACATGAAAGAAGCTTTATTCTACATAATTAAATAAGATTTTTTTGCGAACGGGTAGTTTTCACCACTTAGAAACAAAAAGCGCAAGTGATAGTAACTTCAAAAGTGACATATACCCACTTTTGAAGTTAAGGGTAAGAGGAACTATATTCCAAATTTAAGGTCAATTTAAGGCCAAATTTAAAATTCCATAAAAATCCATGAAGGTTCAAAGAATTCGGAGGTAATAACCTATTTTTACCTTCAACGGCTGGAATAATTGTAGTATCCAATCCCAATACCGTTTTCAATAAGTACCACATGGAAACGTAGTATAATGGAAAATAAAATAGGCTTTATAAAAATTTATACATTCAGAAGAATTTCCGTATGGTGACCGGTGACTTGACTTGAATAGGTGGAAAATTATTATATAGGTACCTCAATATTCTACACTGAAGTATTATTAAATATTACTGCTAATATTAAAAACATTACTGCCACGTAAACGTTTGCCAAATAGATATATTTTCGACTTAATAGGTTTCGGTAATAAGTGATAAGGTGATAAGGGACTCATAATCGATGTCTCCGTCTTCCGCGGTTAAAACGAAGCCACTGTCTTGGTCTTGGCAATTAACTTCTTACATATATATATGTTATTATCTTCAGGTATGCGTCTTGCAGATTGGACATCTAGTTACTGCATGTTATTGAAACAAATAAAGATCATTGCTTTAAATCCGCTGTTCAACTTTTACAGATAATTTGTAACTTTTCTGTAAATCGCAATAATTTAATTTTCTGACAGTTCTCTTACTTTCTAAGTAGCTCTACGATAAGGGGAGATGTGAAAAGATTCTTTTGAGCACTGCGTTCTTTTATGATTTTATTTCAAAGGTAAACTGTCGTATTGAAAATCTCGAGATACTTTGGTAAACGGTTTTACGCAAACATTGTAACTGAATATACCTTTGATATTCCATACTACAACGTAATCCTAGAGAAGTTTATATAGGAGATCCTAATACCTACTTACATTTAAAAATATAGAGTAATAATACGCCTTTACCTATTAGAGAAGATAAATATGTGCTGCTTTATATGGAAAAATATTCTTAAGGTACAATGAAGCTAAAGTACCCAAACAGAATATTAAAAACTGGCTAGGTAGTGATATTTTTGAGACTGTCATAGACATACCAAATGCATCAGCATTGGAATTGGCAACTTTTGAAATTTATTATAAAAATATTTATAATTTACCTGACGAAACGTTAGAACGTTCAAGCGAGATTTGGCTTCTTAACGATATTTATGAGGCTATTTTTACCTTTAAATATATTACTGCAAATGGTATCTTTTTATAAAGATTACCGCACTGTCACCACATTGCATAAATCTCCTGCCTCTTTTATTTGCCTTTATTTTTTTGTATAGAAACTTTAATTAGAAGTTTTAAAATTTAATTCGGACGTATTTGTTTAAGAATTTTTCTCATATCGTCAACAGTTTTTTCGGTAATATCTGTCCTAGAAAGGACAGTTCTGAAATAAGGGGTTGTAACGTAAGTTGATTCCAAGAAAATTTAAATCTTGAAAATTTCGTATACGATTTTATGATTGAACTATTTTCCCAGTAAATGAACTGTTGTAGCCACTAAAAAAGAGTACTCCAGAAAACCATTTTTTTTTCATCTACAGATTTAAGTCGCGTTGTATCGTGGTAGGCACCTTCAATGTAAAACACACATAAGTATATACAGTATACTATATATACTATATATACAGTATACACCCGCATACTTCCCATCTTTGCTCCCAACCATCTCCGAGAATAAACATAATAACGGCTAGTCATGAACAACGTTACAAATAATACTGTTTAAAAACCGGACAAAGTATCTGAGAGAAAAGATAGAGTCCAATGCATCAGCAGAACATACACACAGCGATCTAAGATTTTTTTTCATTGTTATGTGTTTCTTATCTAAATGGTTATTAATAATACTTAAATTATCAGTGTCGGTCCTTTTATTCAATGCCAAAGGGTTATGTGACTGTATTGCATTAATTTCTTTTTATTCGTTTATATTCGGAATAAAACATTTCGTATAACTTATTCATTCTCCAATTTGAACTACTTTAAATTTTTTATAATTCCTTATTTTGTCAACATTAAAGAAAATACGTGATGTTTAAGAATCTTTTAGAACTCACTTCGTATTGTCTAAACGTCGCGTCGTCAATTTTAAATGCCTGCTACGCCTTTTAGTAAGTTTTATATATTTATGAGAAATCAAGAAATGCATGAGATGAATCCAAGGTATTTAGTAGCTCTGATATCATGTTCGGGGCATAACAAATAAATAAGTAAAATCGGGCTTTCAGATACAGATAATTGATGCCATTGCTCGCAAATTGTAATAATAAAATAATTACTCCACCTATTCCATGTCTAGTATGTTTTTGCTTCATTGTTTCCCGGCTTGGAAGATGGAGCAGTAAGAAGGGGCCTCTCTCTTGGTTCTGCTTAAGTTTATTTCCATCATTTTCTATTGTTTGATTGCTTGTAGTCGACTAACTCTCGTTTATTGTTCGGAACGATTGTTTTCAGAGGCCTTTCCCACCCCCTATTTGCAGCATTTACCAGAACTGTGCTATTTAGGTTATTTCTCAATATACATTTAGATGCCAGATAAACGTCATATATTTTCTTGACTGAATCCGTCGCCGTAGTGCAGTATGTTTACGGAGACCTATAAAAATAAATGAGCAAACTAAAGAAATATATAAATAGTACAATTTTGCAGGGAAATGTATCTTTTACTGCGACTACTCATTAAGTTGCTTTGCTTATTTCCCACAAGATTACATGGGAGTCTTTCCGGAACCATAATGAATTGTCTCCTAATTTAGGTACAACTAATAGACGGAATATTTTGACTCTTTTTGAACGTATGTACTTTTGAACTTGATTGAAGACATTTTTAATTGAATTTGATGTTGTAGGTTGCTTGTCAAATATAGTTCAAAATATTCTTTGTGTTGCTTTGTAAGATTTGGTTCCAGCAATAGCTATTTATGTTACCAGTTGGGAAAAGTACTATTTTGTGTAACGAGCAGATTCCTGCGGAACGAGAGCTAGCGAGTTCCGCAAAAGGATGCAAGTTACACAAAATAGTGTTTTCCAATGTGTTTCATACAAGATTTTTTCTAATTTTCACCAATTTTATATTTTATGAGATGAAAACTCATTTTATACGTTTCAAAACAATCCAGTAGGTCGTAATGGTGTGAGAGCTCGTCACTTTCATAGCTTGTCAGGTCTAGATAACCTACTATGAAAGAACTTTACAAAACCCGTTGCGTAATATTTTACTTTTCGTAACTGGTTATGAAAAGTAAGACGTTTCCTAACGTCAAAGGGTTGTGAAAAGTGCCACTTTACATGTCAAAATTAGAAAAAAAATCGTAAAAATTTCGTAAGGGAGCTCGGGTTGCTATTAAACTACTTTGCCTTTTACAAGTCATATTATCTTTTATTTTCAGAGCGTACTATGTGAATAATTTTTTGAGTGCTAACACTAGTCGTTCCATTTGATTAAACCCAGATATAATTTTTTCTCTAGGAACTCTAATTGGGCCATATCGAACATATTTGTATATTTTTTGTATTGTCAATAGGTTATTCGATTATCATTGTACTTTTTATAGTATAGTGGTAAAATGAGGGGTTGTAATGTAATGAATAAATTTTCGGTTCAGGGGTTCCAATAATGAATCAATTTTTGAAAAACTGATCCAATAGTCTACTGGATTTAATCTGGTCTGATTTATTCTGATGACAGAATTTTAGTATGGCGGAAACCTAATTCTAGATATACGGGAAAAATATGGTAGCTCAAGAGGCTTTTAATGGAGGAGGTATTACTATTTGGGTTGGAGTCAAGTGAGATGGTAGAACAGAATTGTTTATTACGCGCAACAATGTCGCAGATCAAGGCTGTGACAATGGGATTTATGTGGAATGTGAGTTATTATGGAGAATTTGTGTTAATCGACGACAATGTTCGAACCTATCGGACCCATATTGTTAACCAGATCTTGGAAGACAACCACATGCATAAGATGGAATGGCCTGAAAAATTATCCGATTTAAATCTGATGGAGAACGATTGGTCTTACTTAAAATTATTGGTAGTTTCAAGGCCCAATCCACCTGAAACTCTAGAGGATCTGACTCAAGCCATTGAGGAGGAATGGGAAAACCTGCCACAAAATTACATCTTAAGTATGCCAAACAGATGCCGGGAAGTCTATAATGATAGAGGAGAGCCTAGTCGATATTAAACTGCCTTTTACAGCTTGCTAAGATTTATGTTAATTATTATAACCAAATTAAGATAAGAACTTGCAAATCATTTTTCTCTATCTGAAACGATTTCGAGAAATCAAATTTGAGAAATCTGGTGGTGACTTGATTGTTACATTAGTTACTACCGCAGGTTTTCAAATGTTTTATATAGAGATTTACCATGTAATTACAACGAAATTGTAATTATGATAATACTCATCCGATCAAGAAAAATGAAAAACCGTTTCGATATATTTGTCTAAGGTTTCTCTTAATAGTAGAGCGGTTAAATGCACATTTTCGTGAGAATTTTGCACTTTGATTTAAAAGCATGAAATTTTTACCATGGCTAGTAAGTAGAAAAGGGTTCATTTTAAGATGTGGAGACAGGTCACATTTGAGCTATGAGGCAGGTTAGAGGTCAAACACCATATTATTCGGTTCCTGTGTACTAAACGGCTTAATTTTGATTTCAAAATCTACAAAAGGTATCTTAAAGTACATATTTACGCATCTACATTTAAAGTACTTTCGAAAGACACATAGTCATCCAGGACTGTATCTCAGGGAAGGGTTGGGGGTTCCAATCCCACGAAATGTCAAAGAAGATCTTGTATCTAAGTATTTTATTTTTCATTAAATACCAAGACAGTTATTGTATTTTCCACCTTTCTCCTATTTTGCCCCTCCCATGGATGGAGTCCTGTAGTCAACTAAATCGGTTAGGTTGTTTAGACGGAGTGAATGTCACTAGCAGGATAGAAACATGTGCGGTAGCTACAAATAAACCAATTTTAAAGAACAATTTACCTCTGTTCAGCAGACCCTCAATAAAGAGTAAGTCTAAGCAGAAACCCAACGTTAAAACGACTATTTTCGATGAAGCAGTTATAGTTCAAATGTTGAATCCTTGTTTAGCAAATACATTTAAAGAGTATAGAGACAAGGTTTTCACACCATACATATCCTCATATCTTGAGAAAAGCAACCGCATTGACATTGTTTGGGACACGTATCTACCCAATAGCCATGAACCGGCAATAAGAGAGAAGAGAGGAAAGGGCATCAGGAAAAGGGTGGCCGCAGAAAATACTATGCCAAAGAATTGGAAGGACTTGACATGTGACTTGACTTGACTTGACCTGCGATTAGGTGAGAACACGACATGTGGTTTCCTTGCCGATAGCAGAGCATAAGGAACTATATGTAACCTACGGGAAAGAAATTCTTTGCTCTTCTGCTGAATCGGACCTTATTCATTAAGCCCCGTGTTCACAAGAGGAGGCTGATACCAGAATGATTTTTCATCTGGCAGCCTCTGTAAAACAGGGAGCAGAAAGGCAACTATATGCACCGTGGACACCGACGTATTAGTATTGGCAGTAGCCTTTTTTGAATAAATTAGACCTTGAAGAGCTGTGGATTGCCTTTGGGGTGAGGGTAAGCTTTACATACATAGCCATTCATAAAATTGTGGCTGAAATGGATCCAATGCAGTGCCTCAACCTGCCAGTGTTTCACGCCTTGACCGGATGTGATACAGTGTCATCATGTGCAGGCAGAGGAAAGAAGACTGCCTGGGACACTTGGGAATCTTTTCCAGAAGTAAACGCTGCGTTCCAGGAGCTTCTGTCAATGCCTATAGACATCAGCCAACAGTTCTATAGTTCAGCCTTAGAGAAGAATCCCGACATGCCTAACCCATCGGACTGGGGATGGTATATGGAAGAAAATGGATGGCTGCCTCGATGGACCACGCTTCCTGAAATGGCAGTCTCATGCATCGAATTAATCCATTGCATGTGAAAAAAAGGATGCACTAGGAGGTGCAAGTGCACAAAAACTGCAGAAAAGTGTACGGCCCTGCGTTTTTGTGCCGGAGACTGTTTTCAGTAATATGTATATACCTAAATTAGATACATTAAAAATATAGGTTATTTAAGATATTCGATTATTTCATTGTTATTTTACTCAACTATTTTTAATTGATTTTTATTGATCCCTATATAATTATCTACACAGTGGCGCACCCATAATTTTTCAGGGAGTTGTTATTTTACATTCATCTTGTCTTTATAATACAAAATTAATTCAGAAGTTAATTTACTATTTTACCGTGGTATACTTCTGATTTATAGGTCTACATCGGGATGGGGGAGGGAGTGTTCTAACGCCTACCTCTCCCATAAGTGTGCCCATGCATGTACATAATAGGCAAGATACGTGAGGGACTTTCTAATAATATTCGACCTGTAAATTTAGCATTTTCAACAAGGAACCCTGAACAAAACATAATTTTTTTGGTATATGACCTTTAAAAAATGTCAGAGGTCAAATGTGACTTGCTTCTACATCTTAAAATAAAACTTATGACCTTATAAAAAAATGGTCAAATCTGTTTTTTCATTTTCTTACCCATAATTTAAGAAATCCAAAATCGAGATAAAATTTTTATACCAGGGTATACTCGATTTTGGTTTTCGTAAATTATGGGTAAGAATGAAATTCTGTTTTTTGTAGGGGTTTAGTTTATCCTTTTTTGAGCATGATATTTCCTATTACCAATAAAATATCCAAAAACGTCCTGAAAACCGTATTTTGATATTCCATATTATTCAGAAGATTGTGTATCCAAAATTACATTCAAATTTTGAATGATTTTAACCTATTGGCCAGTAGTTTAGTTTATAATTACTATGAATTAAAAAAAACACTTAGTAGCACGCCCATGACCGCTTCTGATAATAGGGTTTCATTACTTTCTCTCATTTCCAAATGGACTATAGTGTAAATTTTCCGTCTATTTCTTTTCATATTCAACACATTTTCCGGGCTAGTTGACATTCAGGCGTCAACTATCATATTTGAAATTACCCCGGAGTTAAATAATTATTAAATTTACTGCATATGAAAATGTTGTTTACAATCAGACAGTAAAATTCCGCATGATGCAGAGAATATCGCCCACATTGTTTTGATGTTGAAATATTTTCGCTACTGTAAACATCATTGGATTTCCCAATACAAATTTCGTTGCTAGATCCCACAGAACTCAATTAACAGTGCCTGAATTTGCTTTCATGTTTTCTAAATAATTTACTCTTGTTGAATAAATTCCAATTTAATCAGTGTAATAAAAAGTATATTTCTCGTCAGAACAAAACATCCAAAAAGGGCGTTTTATATTATCAACAATTAGATGATACGCCCAACGATATAAAATCGAATCCAGGAAGCGGTTTGTTGCCCGAGGTTATTGGGGAACATTTTAATATGCTGCCCCGATACAAAATATGAAGGCAACTTCATTAATTCAGATTGGTAGCTAGTGTACTTAGCAGCACCTAAGTTTTCGACCTTGTAGGGATTCCACTCGAGGGGTGAGGGATGGAAACTCTGCGTTGCGACGCTTTTCTTGATATAGCGTCGTTGTGGTAAGTGCTATGGAAAAAAAGTTCAAAGTAAATATGTAGAGAACAAAATTATGCATAATTTTGCACAATTACATTTTTCTCTGGCGCCCCATAATTTCCGCTCTACGTCCAAAGTTGGGGCTTGATTGCAATTTTCAACAAAATCTGAATTTCATCGCGGATTAAGACGAAGATCCCCATCAAAAAATTCTGTAATATTGTTTTTCAGAAATAGGAATGATATCTGAGTTTGGAGATGCCCTATTTGATACATTTGATCTTGTATAATAAAATATATGTTTTTTTAAGGCTCGCCCTTACATGCTCCGAAATGGGCATTTTGTAATTATCATTACCTACGGTCAATATTTTCTTATTATTGTTGACATAGGCACCAAAAGTATTATTTATGTGCGTTCGGTCGGGTGCGTTTTCGATCGGTCACGGTCAATATCGGGGTTTATTTCACTTTGAGTCGCTGGCGACGTTTCAAAACTGACTTGCCTTCGTTGTCATCATCCTCAGACATTAATTCCGAGCCAGCATCGGCCAATTCCATTCGGATGGGAATGGCTGGGGTTTTAGCGCTTATTTTTTTTCTCAAAAATGTTAACGGCCCACAGTTTTTGCATCATATCTCGCTTAGTTATAACGCAATATTAGTAACAGCGTTCGTTTTAAAGATCTTTCCAAGTACGAGAAAAAATGTTCTATAAGTTTTTTCCGAGAAATGCATGAGTTTTCCGTTATTTAACGTTGAATACTTCGAACAAAGTTGTTGCCAAAAAAAAGGCCTTATTCAACGAGCCATAATTCCCTTTACTCTGGACCTAGCGCATTTATAAAAAAAAGCTTGATTTTGTTCAAATACAACTTTTTAGAGAGAACGTGAGGTTTTTGAGGTATCCGCGAAAAACCGTCCAAAACATGCATTTTTAACGTTTAATTAATTTATTAAAACTCGAACAATATCGATATATCCAAAAAAACTTATTAGATAGATCATTTTTGACATAAAATGTATCCTTCTATCTATATCCGGGGTTATATTAAGTAAAAAAAATCTTCCCTCGAGATGGGGTGGTATTCACCCTTACGATAAAATCACACGTCAGCGCTATGTCACTTTTACTCATTGACACGTCAATCGGTCAAGCTTCAAAGAATTCGGAGCGGAAAACCTTCAACGACTAATAAATATTGACTGTATATAATGATAATTAAAAAAGTCCCATATCGGAGTATGTAGGGGCGGACAAAAAATCATATATTTTATTATTCACGCGTGTATATTATTTTCGCGTGCCGTAGACCGGAAACTATTGGTCGCAGACAAAAAATAAATTTGTGCACAATTTTGTTCTCTACTTATTTCATTTGAACATTTTTTCGATATCACTTATCACAACGGCGGTATTTCCTTAAAAGCGTCGCGACGCAGGGTTTTCATCCCCCCACCCCTCGAGCAACCCTTCGAGGTAGCAAACTCAGGCACTGGCGTGCCCACGGGGGGGGGGTCCGGGGGTTCATACCCCCCCCCAAGGCTCTGAATTTTCAAACAAAAAAGCGAAAATAGATACATCTACTATACTAAACAAAAATGTTATATAAATTTATTAGAATCTTTAGAGATTAATAAGACGAAGAAATCTGGAACTAAATTAAATGATCAATAGAAACAAACTCTTTGTTGATGTAATCTTTCTAAATGAAAAACGGATGAAGTTGACGAGGAGAAATTACGAAAGTTATATATATTTTATGAACACGTTTTAGATGCTCACAGCTTTGACATAATATTAGTGGAGGTAAAGCTGTGGAAAAAAATATTAAATGAAAGCACCGAAAGCCTAAAAAGTGCAATTGAATCATTAATTTACGAGAAAGACATCTGGAACTATTCCCGAATGTTGCTAAACTTTTTGAAATATTTATTACAATTCCTGTGATGGCAGCTTCTAATGAAAGGACATTTTCAACTTTAAGAAGCTTAAAAACTTATCTAAGAAAACAACAGGGCAAGATAGGTTAAATGGTTTAGCACTTCTTAACATTCACAGAGAAGTAAGTTCCTGTTAGTATTGACGAAGTAATTTATGACTTGGCCAAATCCAAAAAAGGAAGACTTGATTTTGCATTGTAGGTTTTTTAAAAATAGTTTTATTTCTTTTTAAGAATAGATTTTTCTTTGGATTCTTATTATATTTTTTAATTACTGATCTTAGATTTTTTTCTCCCTCCTCCCTCCCCTCCCATACACTTAACCCCACCCAGACGAAATGTCTGGGCACGCCACTGAACTCAGATGTACTTTTTCGAATAGAACCCCTTTTTTGGTACCCATTGCTTGGGCTAGTAGTGTTCAGGAATTCGATGCAGAAAACATGCGATGTTTTTGTTGGTATGGTCTATGATAATCATTTTACTAGAAACAATGAATAATGAAGAATTGAAACTTTCATTGGAAAAGAACTTAAAAAAATCAAGTATTAAATTAATGTCGTCGCAGTCGGTCAGATGATTTGTAAATACAAATAATTATTGATGCAACAAGTGCAAAAAGTAAATGTTTATTTCACGCCACACAAAAATGACCAACGAGGCAGTCAGGCCGAGTGACGCAACACGTCGAGTGCAATAAATACTTTTTGTACGAGTTGCATACAATATTTTTCCTACGTTGATGCAGAAACCAAAACAGGTTTAATTCATGTGGCATTAATGTCATGACATTAGGTGACATGTCATGATCTTTATATCAAAACACTGTCGTAGAATGACAGGTGCGTGCATTACAAATTTTATTGCATTAGTGTAATAAAGACTGGTTTTTGCATTAAATATAGTTCAATGAAGTTTTGTTTTTTGCATGAACGTAGAAATAGTTATTTAACAAACTAGCGTATTAATGACAGCGATTAATAATCGAGATATTTTAACGCGCGAGCGTAGCGAGCTCGTTAATTGTCGAGATTATTAATCGCGTTTTAATATACGAGTTAGTTACAAAATTTTTCCGTCGACTGTACTTTGAATAAAATGGAGAAAATCTTATTATAAAGTTTTATTTAAGAAAACTAAGTACAAATTTAATTATTTAATAAGTTTTTTCATGTAGATGTCTAAATAATTCTTCCTTCCTAAATGCCTTCTGGCGGGGTTTACTTAAAATCTTTGTCGATATCCATTTATTCGACGTTTTACAAAACTATATTTCAAATATTAACCGTGACATTAGTGACAGTGACAGATTGATGACACGGCGTCGTGATTTGGAAATTTAAATTTATGCATATGTTTCACTAAAATCGTTTATTAATAGAAAATCATGCATTAATAGGGGTCATTAATAAACGATTTTTTATACCTTAATTAACCTCGTAAATACACGGTCGACGGAAAAATATATTAACCAATAATTTGTAAACACAAAAATATATTAATATATTAATCATTTATTAAATTTTGTTTTAATTTGTTAGGATATATAATAGATTTTGATTCACCAGCTATTTTAATTCTAGAGAGCTATATAAAATTAAATATCAGAAAATAATTATCATGTATCCTCTCATGACAAAGATATTTCAAATCAAATTAATACTCGTTTGTCCATTTTTTCTTAATTTAGCTCTTGTATTTAATATAATTCATAATTTTCGGAAATACATTATTTCTCAATTTCCCGGAATAGAAATGTTATTCATGGGTCACTCTACCATAGAAAAATATTATATATCCGAGGCACGTTTCCCCTTTTTAGATTTGTCGACCTTACAAGTCACAGTTTTATCAAGAATTTAGTCTCCACGTGTGCGTACCTACCTAAGAAATTATTTAGCACGCACGATAGCACGATTTTGTGAGTTCAAGGCCCCTTGTGATTGAGGTAGTCCTCTATATCCCACATCATTACATCATACTTTCTGATCGCCTTACCGTACCCCAGTCAGCCCTCCCGCTTGAATGGAACTGCTCACCCACGGCACACATTATTAGCTCATAATGGATGGCGCGAATTACAGACGTTTTGAAAAGGTATTGTTGCTTTCGTCACCTAATTAGTTAAGTTGTTTAGAAAATACCAGGTAGCATGTAATCAATGGAGCTGATTGAGATTTACTTGATGAAGATCCATGTCAATTCATAACAAAAAATACTTCACAAATGTTTTTCTATTACAACAGCTTCTTCAGGTGATTGAATATAACACTACAAACTACTTACAGTTCCTATTACTATTTTAGTTTCTTACATAATCGGTGGTAATGAGATTTGGTGGTATTAGTATATGAAAGATAGGATTACAATACAACGAAAAATCCCCAAGCCTCTAAATTGTATTTTTTGATAAAGTTACACAAAGTTAATTTAGCTACCAGACCTGTTGTTTCTTTTGTAACTGCTCCAACTGAAAAAGTTTCTAATACAGTTATTAATAGTCTATGGATTTGGTACATTTTCCCTTGAATCAGATGATGTGGTTCTGCTTCTTCTATATGCTGTATATGATGAAGTGGCAACGACATATCCACGACAGTTTTCCACCTCGAAAGCCCTACGGATCTTTGTTAAAAACTTATAAAACCATTAAATTTTCGGTCTCTTTCCAGTTTTTGTCAATTTTTACCGTGTTCAAAGGTCACTATGTACACTTTTTAAGTAGATAAGTTGTCATCAATGTTGACCCCTAAGGAGCCATTTTACAGCAAAAGGCGATACTAATTTGGTATATGTAGACGTGATAGTTCCTGAGGTAGGTACTATCTAGGTAACTATGAAAAGATGTTGATAAGCAAATATAAGAAGGGTTTATAAATTTAGTTCTTTTGAAAACATTTAAAATGTGTAAAATGTGTAGTAATATGAAACACGTTTTTGTATACAATATACAGTACTGTGAGATAAATTGTTATTACTAGTATTTCTTATACATCTTTGATGGACCAGGCTGGTTCTTTAAATCCACAATACATCTTTTGGGGGCAGCTCCCTTCGGTAGCATTGCGTCATGGACCTGCTCAGGCAGGTTGAAATCGTCATCTAAAGGTCATCGATGTATGGCTCATCAATGTCGTCATACAACGGTCTGGTATGTTCTCGCAAGATCCAGCTGCAATGGTTTCAAGCAGCCGAGCATTTGGGTTATGCCCTCCTGTAACCACGCGGCTTAACGCTTCCATAACCTTCAACAGTATGAGTAGACATAAATAAAGTGGTCTGAAGCAGAAATAGAATTGATATTGGCTTTAATTAAGATACAATTGTTACTTCTTTTCACCTGGTGATATGTTAGCAGAGAGTGAAATCTAGGCAACCTAGCGATCTTCATGTGGGACTTAGCTGCCGCTCTTGTGAAGATGTTGGGATCACTGTTGCTTTCACTGTGAAACGAGGAAGCTGTCTCCTGCTTCGCCGATCTGAACAGGTGTGGCATTGGGGCTTTTTGTTCGAAGCGTCACCGTTTTTTCAGCGCCGATAGAAATTTCATTTTCCCCAAAAAGGGTTGAGGTTCTGGAAAAAGCTCTGAAGGCTCCAGGGAATAGTGCCATTCCCGGATGTGCTTGGTGCGTGAAGGAGTTAATCGAGTAGGTTATATCTGGGGTTTTTCCTCTCTCACAATTTTTAAAGATAGTCTTGTTCTATGGTGTTCGTTACACAATTCATATTTCAAGCGATTTAGAAAAATCCAAAATTCACAGTGTACACTTACCAAATAGTTTCTGAGATACAGCTGTCAAAAATTTGCAACACTTGGGATATACAGGATTTGACGATCGCCCGTAGGTGACGTCAGATCCTTTATAGAATGACGGAGGACCTGTGTTTACATTGATATCTCGCGCGGGCATATCGATAAAGGTTGTGACGTCAAGCGTTAGTGAGCGAACCGGAATTTTCAATGTCCTCAAAAGTTGACCGGTTGTTGTTAAAAAGTCCAGTTCTCTCTTATTATAAAGTTGTACTGACTGTAGCTTTCCGTTTCCAAAAAACGATGATGTTGCGTCGCGGCCGCTAACAGTAGGGATAAATAATGTGGATTCTTGGCTACTAGGATACTTGATGATTGTATATCTCGTGAACTCGACAGCCGTTTCATGACATTGTCTGGGTGCTTTTTCGATGAATATTATGTCCATATTGTCTGGAGAGAACTGTTAACAAAACAAGAAGGCCGACATCTCCAAGCACGACAACTTGTTCTTTTTCCTCTGATTTGTGTAGGGCTGTCCGTACAATGGATATCAACATCATCTACAGTGTTAAATGTTCCATTTGCAAAAGTGGATTCGATATAAAGCGGCGCGCGCATAGCTGGACGCAACCCCCTAGTTTGCCACTACTTGTAAAAAAAAATATAAGAAATAAGTGTGAAATTTTCTGTGGGATAAACCGTTTCGCAGTAAAATTGCACAAACCACCGCGAGGTACGTTATGTGTGGCTTTTGATTGTGAAGTGGCCACCTGCGCCATGGAACTCTTTTGTTTTTTAAACGTCACACCCTGTTGCGTATAATCTCTCCAAGTGGTAGAAGAATTTATTGCTCCCGTTGAGTGAATGGGCTACTAAAGATGGATCTGGTATTAAAGGCAGTCAAATATATATTATAAAACTGAAACAAGAGCCACCATGCGGGTTGATCAGGGATAGAAGTAACGCAAAAGAACAAACATTAAGGACCATGATCCAACGCCCAACGCATAAGCAGGCAGCTACCCACTACTAAACCAGCTAACCAGAGAGTACTGAGAGAAGAGAACTGAAGAGACATTTTTGAATCTAGAACAGAAACCTCTAGAAATCCAGATATTCTGTTAAAAATAAAGTGGGAACTGACCCTGAGAACTACTAGAAAATTGATTCCTCTGATGCAAGACGTGAGACATGAAAAGGCGAAACTTTAGCAATGAATCTCTAAATAGTACTTAACTGAAGAGTTGTTATATTTATCTTTATCTGTGACACATGTCTCCATCTATATAATTGTTTTACTATTTCTGTGATATAGTTGTAACTCAGCAATACTGTTCTGGAAAGGATTACTTTTAACTAATAGATTTTTCATAGTACCATCGTATTCCAATTCGACCCCCTTTTGCAATAAGACACCAGCTAGCAAAAATGAATTAAGGAGAAAAAATCATTTTATAGAAATTGATTTTGAAAAAATAGGGCGTGTTAAGTAAAAACTCAATGTATTTTTTTAAACAGTAGTTATATTTAAACACAACGCAAATAATGATTAATGTACAAACTATTATATTTTTGTATTAACATAAGAATAAAACCACTTGATTCTTTTTTGAGAAAATAAATTTTCCAAAATTAAAAAAGTTAAAACGGAATCAAATAATAAAAACTGTTTAAAATATTACATTAAACTTTGTTACTTATGAAATTATGAACGATTAATCTTGCACAGGGTCCTCTAATACAAAGTCAAATTCTCCATTATAATAGTTAATATCTTCTTCTATAGGCATATCACCGACAAGATTAGTGTAAAATGGTTGATCAGCAACAGGAATGAGATTCATGTAAGATCGTACATCTTCCAATGTCGCTGTAGCTATAGATTTTCCTTGGGGCTAAAGAGCTTTGACAAAAAAATTGCTGTTGCTGATTTCCTTCTCTTGCCTCTTTTGTTGATATTTATTTCTCTATAAGGTTCATCCTGATCATATTTTGTGATATGTTTCCATAACAGTTACAACAAAAAGGTTTTTCTTCTACATTGTTTCATTATCTGAACATAATCATTAGGTGAATAAGCCCTTTTCTGCCTCTTGAGGTCACACTCAACATCTTCAAAGTCGCCATCATTGGGGAGGAAACTAAAACTACCCGAAAACGTATTTCCTATAGAAATCATTTTCTTCTGAAATGCATTTTAACAGTAACACTATTTTTATGTTTCTTTTTATTTTATATATTATATGTATAATCTGCAAATGGTTTTAGAACTACTACTTTTCCTTTTGCTGAATGATACATGTCATTGTTGTTAGTCTATAGTATAAGGAAAATAAACCTTATACTTCTGTTTTGATCTTCAAAGTTTCTCTTTCTCCCTTTTTTGGCTTTCCTTTGCTGATTTTTCGATTGAATTGTTATTAGTAATACCATTCTCGGATCTAGTCTCGTTTGCAGAATAACCCTCATCTGATTCTAAGTCATACGCAAAATCTTTATCCTTAACAGAAACATTCACTAAACTCATGTGCATTGGAGAGCTTTGATCCGTTTGACGCTGAAATTAAAATTAAAATATGTAACTAACGATAAGATGGAAGCGGGTCAAAATTAAATGACCCTAACTATCCAATAGTGAAGTTAAACAATAGCTTGTAAAATAGGCACGTGAGAGGAAATAATATAAATTAAAAGCAGGTTTTGCAAAAAAAACAACTTTTTTCCCGCCTTCCTTTCCCTTATTGTCCTCGCTTCTCTTTTCATCTGGAGTAACCTTAATAAAACAAAGAGTACTGAGTAGCTGTTTTTGGGTTTCCCGTGGTTCTTTATTGCAAAAAGTAAAAGATCGGTTCCTGCATTTTCAGTTGGGACCTCTGGTCAATAGATGTCGCACCTATTCATTATAAGTTGGTTCTTTATTTTGAATAGATAAAATACAAACGTTCTATTCTAGCGAACTAAATATCCCAATTTAGCAAAAAATGTCAGTTGGTTCCTTATTGGAAAAGGGGGTCCAATTATATTAGATATAATGCAGAAGAACGAACATCAAGGACCATGACCCAATGGATAATCAGGCACTAAACCAGTGCAACAGGAGTTGAAAGCAGCGCTAGGAGAGTACTGATAAAAGATATCCGAAGAGAAATCTTCGTGTCTCAAGTGCTTTAGAACAAAAGCCTATGGAAAGTTCAGATAGTCCGGTCAAAGTAAAGTGGATCCTGATAAATATCAGAAAATTAATTTCTCCGTCTCACGAAAACTAATTCCCCTTGGAATACTTTTAACAGTTTTTTCATAGTATGATACTATGAAAAGCATCCATTATTAAGTATTCAGTATTCCAATTATATTTCAACAATAATATTTTAAATTTACAGGCAGAGTATCCTTAAAAATTAGGAAACGAATTCCTAAACAAATATGCAGTAGATAAAACTAATTATAATAAAACTAGTCAACGCGTAGCGTTGAGAGAGGTAATAGTTATCGTAGTACCCACACCAGCTTGATTTTATCGATTATATAAAATGCATAAAAAAACATTAGATCCTAAAACAATACGGACGAAAACAATCAGCAACATAAACGCAGGGTTGAATGTTCACAACGTTAAGTAAATATTTTTCTGGTCAGTATAAAGTTAAAATGTTAAAATGTAATATGTGAATAATATGATTTTATTTCATATCCTCGAGAGATTCGGCAACTGTCTCATGCATTCAATAATTAGCAAGGTCTGAAGCCAGCAAATTATACAGCACCTATCTTTTATTAGAGTCTGTTTGGAAATGAAAGACAGCAGTAAAACCCTATAATCTCAAGCGGCAATGGGTGTGCTTCTAGGTTTTCAAAAATCATTAGAAGTTATACACTACATTGAAATTATTACCCTCATGAGTAAAATGCAATAGCGTTAAAAGTGGGCAATAAAAGTTAGCTCCGCTTAAGAAAAAAAGAAATTTAATGAGTAGGTAGGTTCATGCGAAGTATCGAAGCTACAAGTCCCGTGGCTGCCACTGACCGTTATGCAACCAAGTCAGATGGTTCCCAAATATACTATGTATCTAAATTACCCTCAGAATTAGTATCTAAATTGCCATCAGCTGTAATTTTGCCGAATAAAATAAACAATTTACTAAAATCTAGTTTTCCTTTAAAAATTGCATAGCGTTAAATCGATAAATGCACTTCACAGTAAGTCACATAACACAACAATATAATATATACAACCTAGTGTAGGGCCCAAACGTGATCACGTGTGTTGTCACACAAAACAATATTACAATGTCGGGGACTACGAATTTACTTAAATGTAAGTACATATAAACATATTACCAAAGTATTCAGATATATATCAAGGTTATGTAAGGTGAAAATTAGATCTAGCCTAGGGCTCAGAATCAAAAAACAAGGTGTGGCTCCCAATACTTAATCTACGCTTATCTATTTATTGTCTCAATAAGTCACATTGTCTCCCGAGGTGTCTTGATATGCTTTGTGACCACTTGACATCCGTAATAATGTTGGTAATTTCGTAGGAATAGGTGGAGTGATTATATAACAATTATAGGTATATTTTTGTAGTCAGAAAATTAAAGACATCTTGTGACTAATGAAACCAGCTTTTGGAAGCCAGGCGCTTAAAAAAAATTAAAAGAAATTTATTTAGTGGTCTGAAAATAGATTGTAAATGGTACCGTTAAAAAATCGTGTTGTATTTTCCACCCTGTATATTTTACGAGATTTTTAATAGTAGTTTTCAGAATAGAAATAAATTGGGGTGGAGTGAACTAATAAAATTCGGAGTGTCCCTCGTCCAAGGGGGTGACAATATTAGGTATTATTAGGTTCTTTTAGTAATTTAATTAAAAGAAAAGTAAATTTAACTAGTGTAAATAGATTTAGCTAGTTAGCCATGCCTCTACCGATAATAAAAGATCGACACCGAATATACTAACATACTTGTGTAAAGTATAATAGATATTTTGAGAAATTTGGGCAGATTTTTATATCGGATTTAAGTGCGACATAGCAAAGTGGATTTCATCATGGCATCAAATGAAACATGGAGTGATAAAGTTTTATAACTTTTGGAAACATTTATAACCTCCAAAGACAACAAATAAATCAACATTAGCTGACCACCGAAACGCCAATGTAAGTTTTATTTTTGTCAGTGTGTGCAATTTCTGCAGTTGTTACATTGTCACGGAATTGTGTCGCTTTCTCAAGCTAGCCGATTAATCACAACTCGGCTGCTATATAGACCATCCGCTGACACTTTATAGTATTACGTTAGACGAAGATTCTGACCAATTAGTGATCCTTGGATTTGCGATAGCCGATGGCACTAAACGGTACTACCCGATCGGTCAATACTGAAGAAGGGCTAAAACGAGACAATATAAATGTTAATACATTTTTTAACTACTGCAAGAAAACTATGGATGATATTTATACAACTTAGTTATAGAAAATATTCCATCTATATTAGAAAATATTATATCTAGAACTTCTCTAGAGTATGGGGTATCATGCTCTGGAGAAGTAAAAAAAAAACATTATGCTTATTAGCAGAGGGATGACATACACATACGCCTTAGAAATCATAGGCGATCACTCAGACTTTAAACTTTGGTCAACGACTATTATTTTTATTTTCTTGAAAATTGCAGGTCACTGCCTCATTTCCTTTGTGGAGATATATCAAGCCATAGGATCAAATAGTACACAATTTTTTCGTATTAACTGTGACTTACAGCATAAAAATTACGCACTTCAAAATTTCAAATTGATCAAAGTCACCCCATTTTATGATACAATGTAATTTTTTTATAGTTTGCAAGGAATCACATATTTCCATAAAAATAAATGACTAAAAATTATTCCATAATAATTTAATTACACTACGTAAAAACAGCTAACCCCACCCGGCTCTGCATGATAATAATAATTTTGCATAATTCTGCATAATAATGTCGACTGGTGGTGAGAGAGCTCGGCCGATAATCTGAAATGCATTAGAAAATGAGAGATCAGAAGGGTTTCAATCGAACAGATTTAAAAATTTCTATAATACAAGTGGTAACCGTGAAAACTTACTTAAACTAGAAAACTTACAACTAATTGTGATTTATAGAAATTAATTATAAACACTCAGACTTGACTTATTGTCGATTTTCATTTCCAATGTCCTTTTATCCCTCTATTTCATTTCCAAATAGATTATGACGCCTCTGATGCAGATTTGTCGTTTAATCAATACGTTTATTAATAATAGCTAAAAACTTATTTACCAACTTGTCGATTACTTAAAATATAATATACCATCTGGAGTATCAAAACCAATAAAAAATGTAATGAGATTTTACGGTTTGACAGCAGCTGTTGATAGATGATTATCAGGTGATTGAACTATATTTTTTTCCCGATCTTACGAAAGAGGAATAACTAAATATTCGACGAACAGTTTGAAAAGGAAATCTAACATACATTGTATATGTTTAACTTCACGACTCTCCTTTTCCTCATACAGGCTTTTGTATGTTATAAAATCTTCATATTATCAAATAGATGGAACCTAAGATGGTTTTTGAATTTCAACGGAAATCTAAGGGGCGTTTTCACAGGGATAATGAGATTTGTACAGTACGTTACCATGTAGGCAACATATATATATATATATATATATATATATATATATATATATATATATATATATATATATATATATATATATATATATATATATATATATATATATATATATATATATATATATATATATATATGATATAATATGATATATAATATGATAATGATGATATAATATGATATATATATATAATAAGTTCCTTGACAACGAGTGTTATGTTATGTTATTCTCACATAACGTGACCAATCATATTGCAGCTAATTATTTAATTTATTTAGTTTACCTTAAATACTGATGAATTTTGGTTCAAACAGTTTAATTTTCCATTCTACATAGAATTCACACATCATATTCACTTTCCGCAACTCAGTTTCAATGTTCACAATACAGTGACCTGTACCCATCTGTACCTCAAACGTTTTGCTTCAGGATTATTAATCCTGAACACCTATTCTGACGTGACGCTTTTACATTTTTACGTCCAAATATACCGAATTTATGTTAGTGTGATGTACCATAAGGTTTGTTAGAATTTGTCTATTACGATTAAGTTGAATTTAGAATTTTTCGCCGATAAATGACTTTAATATTATTTAATTTACATACTGGCCAATCAGATGAGTTCTCATACATCGTCTGTGCGATGTGTAGAGATGCTTGCGCTCGCGACTGATACTAGAGTTGGGACTTTATAGATTGAATCTCAGTACACGTATTAATTTATAATTTAACGTGTTCATTGTATTTTAATTCTGTATTTGGGATCTGGATCTTCGTTTATCTCATCATATATTGTTACTTGTATTTAATTTGAGACTTTGAGACCTGGCAACGTTGCGTATGTTTTCGAGTAACTCTGTCGTTCTATTTGTGTGGCGTCAAACATTTGAATATGACATTATTCCTCTATCTTTTTTATGTTCGAAGGGGTAAGTCATGTCAAAATGTCCCGACAATTGAAATAGAGGAGTCAGACATCGATAAAGCGGCACCTGCTGATATACTCCCTCAAGATCCCGTTGTGATCCTGCTGGGACTATCAGAGCCACGAAAACCGGGACCATCCAAATGGTTCAAATTTAAAATTTTATAAACAAAAATAAATTAATTTATTTTGTATTAACCTATTTTGGAAAATAAAATGCATATGCATTATATAAATATATATTAAGTACTAGAATAACATGCCGTTCCTTTCACTGTCCTTTACAATCATCTCTCCTTTATAAATCTTCAGGCTCTATTTTGCAAAATATCTTATTCAAAATATCAAAATATGTTATTTATAAAATAACGTGAGAAATAGTCTACGTACTTTGTTTTATGCTTAATCTAATAAAGAGCTACATTACACTTATAATACCTCGTGATATTATTTATAATATGGATTATAATAATACAGGATTATAATAATACATGATATTATGCTGGAAAATAAAATCAAGTTTTTGAAGCCCTGTATCTCAAAATCTATTGATCGTAAAAAAACTTCAAATAGTCTCTAAATGAAGGAAATTTTATCCGATTGAAAAAAGCAGTAATTATTTTTTACGTTGGATTATTTACTTCACTTACTAGGAAATTCATTACTTAGTACCTAGTTATAACCCAAAAGTTTTTCCCCCACGACGCAGAGAGCACAATTTTTTCGAAGCTATAAACTTGGTTTTTTGTAGCTGAAATTAATTCTAACAACATAACAAAAAATCAGAAGAATACCGGTTTTTTGCGATCTTTGCCTTTTTTGTTTCAGATGACTGGCCTATATACAATACAAGCACTATGATAACAGAAAAATTGATGTAATTTTTAACCATCTCCTGTCCACGTTAGCCTTCGGTGACTGAGATAAATATTAGCATTATCCCCACAGGTGTCGTCGCGGACCGGAAATAACATATTTTTGTGCAATCTTTTTCGGACTGCGTCACTGGAACTTTTCCAGTTCTTGTTTGCGAAACTCTCCGAATATATTAAGTTAAGCCCTTCTAAATATCATTGTTTTAAAAGTTGGAAATTCCTATTAGTCACAGAAAGTTTTAACTGATGTGGAACACTGAGATTATCTTCCATAATATGATGATAATTTGTGAGAGGTATTTCGGAAGGCACCATTAAATGTTTTTCTCATTGCTACTTCTTAAGTATTTCTGTTCTTCAGGCGCGCCTTTATATTTATTTATCTCGAGTTTCTTGAGGTATTTTATATTTTTTAATTAATGTCTTAAAACAAAAGTTGCTTCTATTTAATTGTTTCTTCTGACAGTTAAAACTTTCGTAAGGGAATAACTGGCAATGTCCATGCACCATTTTAAAATATTACCCTAAAAATATAAACAGTTTAATAGTGATTATTAAAAATTTAATTACTTGACTAACTATGATTAATAAATGCATCTACAGATAATTAATTATACTTTTAAAAATATGTATGTTTCAATATTTATCTGAACAAAACAATCCGATAGTTATTACTTGACATATATGTTCTATATATTCGTTTCGTACACCACTTAAAAATAATACATTGCATGTAATTACATTAAAAGTAGTTTTAATGAAGGCATATATACAAAGTGGATTATAGATAATATTACATGGATAATGTTACGATGGGGTACATTGGCAGCGATATGTTAAGTTAAATCAGAATTAAAGTTTTTAATGAATAGCTTTAATTATGTAAATTCTTTTGTGAGCAAATAGTGATGTGATGCTTAATGTCGGGAAGGACAAAAAGGAATCTAATTCTTCTGGCAAACGTTAAAGGCGTTCTAACTCGTTCTCTCCGAGTTCGCCTTCGAGTTCAATAGAAACTAGAGCAGAACAAAGCAAAATTTTAAGACGTCTAAATATAGATAAGTGAACTTACAAAAGTGGCATGCAACGTTAATGTTTTAACTTTTGAATTTAACCGTGAAAGAAATAATTACCATAATTTATTGTAAAAGTGATTTGACCCGTAGGTATAGTGGCATTTATCTCATGTCAGTGGCGGTGATGTGACCTGTAGGTATAGTGGCGTTTTTCAGACCTTAGTGGCGGTAATTTGACGTGTAAGATTAGGGACATTTCTTTTACTTTGTGATCACAACGCTCCATAAAAGTCAGGTCGCTTAACCAGGAAATGTGTTAAATACACCTATTAAATATATGTAATTACATAAGAAACAGTGCTACGTTTAGGTAGAAAACAAAGTATATCTCTGATATTGTTACATCGATTTGAGTATTATGTTATTAACATTCAGGACTATCGGTTCCCTTGTCCATGGGTCTAAAATTAATATAGGGTAAAAATACTTTAATTCTGACTGAACATATAGTCAGAATTAAAGGATTTTTACATTATTTTAATTTTTTTTAATTACAAAAAATATTAAATTCGATGAAGCTCATACTGATTAAAGAAAAACTAAATTTGTGATCCACTGTTTGAGAGGAGAAGAGAAGTTATAAAGCTCAGCTAAATGTCAGCTCCCTAAATAGTTTACAAATTACCTATACACCCTATGTTTTATTTTAGGATGTGACCGATGATATTCTAGAAGCAATTATTAACGCAGACTTAAAGGGATATTTGTTTCAAACTTGCAAATACAAATTGGGAGACGAAAATAAAATAACACCAGCTCCAACAGCAGTAAGTTCCAAGTTTTGCTGATGCTCTAGACAAAATTCTAGTTGAATAGAGTAGATATTGAATGTTATATTTTGTTTCTGAAAAAAAATCTTTAAATTAAGTTAACTGCTAAAATAAAATTGAATAACGACTTAGTTTTACAGCCTAGCAGTCATCCGTGGGCTATTGAGGACACTTCCCGATGCATAGCCATGTCCTGCACCATGCCAATGTGCCTATCATATATTAGCGTTCGCATACAGCACCTAGAGCTGTGACCTTGAACGCTCCTTCTCACGTAGATGCCTTCTACACCATAGAACAGACGTACAAGAGAAAACGGACTAAGTTGTACTGCAATTAGCATGCAGCAGAGCTGCCAAGTAGTGCCCAGGCGATATACACCTTAATGCGAACGCGTTTTGTACGCAAATCAGCAATCCCTGGGCTATTGAGAACACTTCGCGATGCCTAGCCACGTCCTGCACCAGCCAATGTGCCTATCATATCTTCATATCTTCTAGCATACAGCACCGAGAGCTGTGACCTTGAACACTCCTTCTTACGTAGCTTCGCAGAATAATATATTGTGCTTAATGCTGGCTTTTATAATGAATTTGAATAGCACCTAATAGTCAGGGAGATATAATGCTAA
Organism: Tetropium fuscum; assembly: GCA_964058915.1. NCBI lineage: Eukaryota > Metazoa > Arthropoda > Insecta > Coleoptera > Cerambycidae > Tetropium > Tetropium fuscum. The sequence continues at coordinate 62,856 of CAXKVY010000958.1, read as the reverse complement.
AAATTCCGAGATGCCGTAGGCGTCCGCCGGCTTGATAGATAGTGGTCCCCCAGGTCCCCATGAACCATTCGGAACCCTTAGTTTGGCTATTGGTCGTGATCTGTAGAATTTAAGACCTCGAGTCACTACGAATGGACGAATGTGAAACCTTCCCGTCGACTAAAAAATTAAATTCTTAGACCTAATGGTTTTCTTGGTTGCCGGTCAACATATTAATGAAAATTGCACCAGCACAAAGGACACAGTAGATAAATATACACTTTTCGCTTTTTTGATATAAATTGGCACATTTTGGAAATTTTTGAAGAGTGGCCAAAAATTGTGTAAGGGATGAAATTGCCCGTAGATTGTTTTTCACCAATGTTTATGGGTCCAAATAGCAGGAAAAATGGTTTACAAACAATTTCCCCTATAATACTGAAAATTAGGTGACAAAACATCAATTTTGGAATTTTCCCCATTTTCAGAAGCCTAAAAAAAATTTTTGTGAATAGTTTTGTTTGTCGATTCGATATTGGTACTTGTTCCATCTGAGAAAACAGGTTGAAAAAGGTTTTGAAGAGTCTTCATATATCCGATAGAAATTTTTTTAAGAAAAAATCGGTTATATGCCCATCATTTTTGACCCTGGGGACTGAATGCAAAAAAAAATTAGCCTGGATATATGATGAGTTCTCGAATGTAATTTTTCTGTCGAGGGACCGATTTCCCATTTCGTCCATTCGGAGGTCATAATTTCTACAGATCATGGCCAACTTCTACTTCTCAAGGTCATAATTTCTACAGATCATGGCCAATAGACTTTCCGCACTATCTATCGTCCTCCGGATGTACGTCGCCCACGGCATTTTTGATTTTTTAGCATTACAGCTCCCTTGCTATAAGGCAGAAAAATATTAACTACCTATATCTAATTCATATTTATTTCTATATACCTACCTATAACAAAGAAAAATAAAATCGCAATGTTGCGCCGAGAAAAATATTTCTAATATGGGTTTACAATACTCGCGTGATATTACACTACACCAAGTATAACATAATATATACCACATATTATATATAAGCCAGTTAAGTTGTGCCATAGTTATTTCGTCCTCAACGGAGAACCAAAGCCAATGCTGGTCCTTTTCATCATACGGCTCCAAAGTTCCTGTCAACGCTTGATGTAAATGCTTTAAGATGATTGATGTCCTGCTTGTTAGAAAGGCCCTGCCGAGGGTTGTTGTCCCGTTTAGAGGAAAAAAATTAGGTCTATTTTGAATAATGGATGACTGGTGTGGGTTGCATTGTGTTCTTTATTAGAATTACAAATATTCTGTAAAAAATAGCCTGGATATTTAAATCAGCATTTAACAATGCAACTGTATACGCATTACAGTCGACGGTAAGTTACTTGTCTCGTCTTCAATGATGCACCCCATTTGAGTTCCTTCCTTCTTTGAATGTCTGCTTTGAATAACAAAAGTAGCATTTATAGGTACGAAAAAATATGTTGACGCTAATTTGCTATCCCTATGGATAATAAAATTCTCCAACAGCTTATAACGTGTATATATATATATATATATATATATATATATATATATATATATATATATATATATATATATATATATATATATATATATATATATATATATATATATATATATATATATATATATATATATATATATATATATATTTAGAAAAAATCATAATTTCAACATTAAAATTTACAATTGAAAACGAATCAGAAAATACAATAAATTTCCTAGAGTTAAATCTTATAAATAATAAAACTGAAATATTAACAAAATGGAATACAAAAACAACATGGTCTGGTAGATATACCAATTTCTACTCAAAAAACCCTTACAATCATAAAAAAACTGTAGTAATTCTATTGTAATTATTATCTATAGTATATCTATTGTAAGTAAAGTCTATTGTAATGTAACCAACCCGGGTCGGTTAAACATAATAATCGGAGAAACACATGGCCGGGGTACGTGATCGTCAAAAGGAAAAATATCTACCCTACGTTGTATTTAATTTTAGGACATTTAGGTGAAAGTAAAATGAAAACATACAAAGGCTCCCATACTTGCGTTTTAACCTACAATCATTCTCAAGATACAAAACTGAAGAGTTTGTTGTTAGTTAGCCGACTTTCATCAGAAGGTACTGAGCTCCCATACGGGAGGCAACTCAACTAGTAGTTGTAAGGTTTTGGTGCAAAAACGAAGGTCTCATACGGGAGGCAACTAGCGTGTTCGCCCAGGCACGGGGGAAAAGTGTTAATAAATTCAACAAGGCACAAACATTTATCATCTTTTACAATAAGCGGCAATAAAGTCACTGTTATAAGCAAAACACACAAGTACGAAAAACCTACTCGTAGCCATGAATGGAACAAAAAAAAAGGTCAACAACATTACTTAGATAGAACTGAATAAAACAAAATAAAATAATCTTAAAACAGAATGAGCTGAACACACTAAATAAACAAGTAAAATGTTCATAATTTATGCATAACGTATCATAATTATTCATAGTTCAAAAATAAAATATAACACGGACAATTTAAAAAAATGATGGCGGAAATTCTCGAGAAAACAAATTTAATAATAAACATTACAAATTAAGTATATCTGCTAACCTGGGAAATTTGACGTCAAGCACTAACGTACACCAGAGTCCAACTCCTTGCTTCTCCATATGTGATCCGTCGTCTCCCTATATCCCGACTTATCTAAACCACCCCGCACCACGTCTCTCCTCGTACCTGCTTAAACCCTAACCACTTGCTATTTAAAAATCGGTATCTCGTCTTTAAACAAAACAGAGGTCACGACATCGCAAGTTTATTAACTAAATAGGGGATAGGGTCCGTTTCACTCCATTGGTCAAACAATGCAACTTCTTGAAGAACGTTTATAAGGTCACAAATATTCAGCTAATATTACAGCTCTAAAAAAACATTCTTATGAAACAGGTCATCAATTTAACTACGAAAATACTAAAGTTATTAATAAAGAACAAAATTATAAAACACGCCTAATTATGGAATCAATTTATATTCAAAAAAATCCTAATGCATGTAATAACAAGAAAGATACAGAACATCTTTCTACAATCTACAATTTGTTAATATAACTAACAAAAAACATTATCTCTATATATAAACTTATATACGTACATACATACCTACTTACTACAAATATACATCTACATAATATTAACATAACCAAAATTAGAATAATAATGAAAAGTAATATAATCAGTCGTTTTATTGCTACTATCCCAAGATAAACCCTCCAAAAATATATAAAGATAGTAAAGAAATTAGAAGATATATACATATATATATATATATATATATATATATATATATATATATATATATATATATATATATATATATATATATATATATATATATATATATATATATATATATATATATACAAATATGTGTGTACATATATTTATCTACTTTATTTTTTACAGGTCTACCGTTATTCAGTTATCAGTAAAACAAAAAGGCCGTCTAAAAGGTAAGTTACAGATTTAATATTTTAACGGTTGTTGAAATCAATTCTCTGAAAGCGTGCCACCGTTGCCTGTTAAGAGCTCGAACTAATTCCGTTATTACCGACATAAAGAGTGCGAGTCTACAAAGACACATCTTAAAACATCAATAATCGATTGAATGTTAATCTAAGAATGCTGTTTATTTTTATGTCCCTAAGATTATTTTAAAGTAGCACTTAAGACTAAGGAGTTTACTGAATTTCAATCAACGCGTCACTACAGCCGTTTTATTCCAAGCATAGTAAACATTTCAACTTTTTGACATATGAACAATTGACATATGACATAATGCTCTGCTGTTGTGGATGTTTCGAACGCATTAATAAACTTTATGAAACATGGCATTAGTTTTCGCAGTAATGGAGAAAGTTGTAAATGGAATTTCGGTATAAGCAATGTCCGTTCATTATATTTTATTTATGAGTATCACATGTTTAGTGCCCCCTTAATGAGTGAATGTACTAATTTATCTCATATATGTCATGACGCAGAGTGGATAGTTACAAAATATTGGTGGAATAAATAATATACCTATAAAACTATTTTATTATCCATTTATTTCGAAGTGTACATATAATATGATTCCATATATAATATGATTTGCAATTAATGTTTTTGTTTATTATAGTGAGCATTGAAGTAAATTTTTATAAAGATAAAGGCAAAGGTGGTTGTACACATTGCCTGTACACAAAAATTCACAGACTTTACATCCTACGCAAGTGTCTTAGGCTTATTGAAAATATCAGACACCGTTTTGTTTACTGTAGTACAGTAATTGATTAGTTGCACAGTTTTTATGTGTCAAAATAAAATAAAATATCGGTTTGTAGTGACGGCTGGTAGAAGTTTAGGATGATCATGTGCTGAAAATGAAGCATTTATTATGCCAAATAGTCGCTAGGAGAAAACTTCAGGCAAAACTTTCATTTATTTTCAAAATGAGATGTCGAAAGTGGTTCTCGCGCTATAATAAAGACTGTTTTATTGTTGCACGTATGTTCACCCTCAACTTCGACTAGCGTTCGTCGATATTGATGGTTACATGATTCTGTTTTGTAATTAATAGATGGTATAATCAAGTAATGGTCGTATTTAACAACTTTAGTATGTGCTGACTAGGTAATATTCGTTGTGGTTGGCGCCGATTGATTAACATTGTACGATATTTATTGTAAAAATGGATATAAAAGATTTGTAACACCAAAACTAATTAAACCAAAAACAAAAAGGAATTATTTAATTTGGAAATAATTGAAGTGATACACGTATTAACACTTGCAAAGCAATCATCAGAATGCCTAATATATTTTATGCAATTTAGTTTAAACACTTATTAATTAAATATTAATGGCACTAGTTACACATGTATAGTAATATACTTATTTATTGGAGCTCCTGCAATACTTTGAGTTCCACCGCTCGTGACCTCCATCGATATAAGTTAATATAAACACATCGACTATTATTATAAGCCATTTTTTTTTACATTGTACCTACACTAAGACAAAAATACTACCTATTTTTCATTTGTTGTAATTGACGGTAGTTACAAACATGTTGCCAAATAATTATGTTTATATAGGTTCAATACTTTGTTCAAAAACATTCACCTTTATTTAGAATGTGCAGAAATTCCAAAAGTGCAAATAATAATATTTTGCATATTTTGCTGTATAGGTACTGTATGTGAATTAATATTCTGTTTGATAGATTTTAACTCTTTACTTTTACATACTGCTATATGTCCTTAATATTATTATTGTAACCTACTTAGTTTTACGTTTTGTACATATTAGTGTACAAAACATTATTGTACCATTTGTAACATCGAAATATGAACATATTTGAAAAATTTTTGATGAAAATTTTTGAAAAATTGCAATCTATTGTTTAGCTTATCTATGTTCATTAATCGTAGTAATACTGAATTTCAAGAGTTATTTAAAAAATTGACGGGTAAACTGTAAATACGTTTATTGTCAGCGGAAAAACGTCGTTCCTATAACACTTATTCTTTATCCACTCTTTTCTAACAACTTTGCCTTTGGGAAACCTAAAAAACTAATTTCCTTCTTTTCCTTCGCCCTTTTGAAATTGCTCTTCCAAGAATTAAGCAATGCTACAGCAATTTCCTCCTCTATGTGATGCCATCCTTTAAATAAGAAGTTTCAAGTATGTTAATAAATATTAAGCATACCTACCTTTATTTTGTGTATATATTTCAACAAAGCCAAATACATGTGGCCATAGCCAAATGTACTTTTTGAATCTCTTTCTCATACATCTCAACATTCATTGCGTATCCCCACTATCGCTATCCTCCTACCGTATCCTCCCTTTATCTAGAAACCTTGGGTGGAATGCACTTTGAACATTTATTGTAATTTTGCCGCATTTATTATTAAATATTAAAATATTAATTACCTACTCATTTAACGTTTACAGTTTTTGATGTATTCTGTTAAAATTTGATAATTTCGCTGAATTTTCTGTATATTCTAAAATTATTCGTTTAATATTATTGTTTAAGTTTCTTGATATTTTTTCTGAATAAAAAATTATACAATGACTAATTATGATTAAAACTGATTTTAAACTTAATTTTTTCTGAATAAAAAATTATGCAATGACTAATTATGATAAAACAAAAAAAAATCATTTACGTTACTGAGTATTTTTATTTCATACCTCAAAAAATAAGCAAAATGTAGACAAAGTGAATAGTAAGTGTCAAAATGAATCATGAAAATCAAAAAAAATGTTTCATGAAAATATTTTTTCTTGTAAGTTTTGTAGGCATCATCTAAAAATGAACTGCTGATGGGATAGGGGATTCAAATTTAAGGAGCTTTTATGTAAGATCATAAAAAGTGTCTTTGTTCCAATTTTAACTTTGATTGGATTAGTGATTCAATAGTTTTGAGGAAAGAAACGAAAAAATCCATATTCAGTGCCCTCTATCTCCGAATTAAAGCGTTTTTAATAAAATTTTACCTTGTTCTGTCGATTATCGATTCTGAGAGTTTTCAAGATTAAATCTGATACACCCTGTATAGACTTATCCTTTGAATGGTCAGTAATTGGATGTCCTCAAGCCACGGCCAATTCAAAATCTTAAAATTCCTTGACGCATATCGGTGACCCAAGATATCCGTATAATATGCCCAAAGAATTTCGGCAAGCTTACGTAGGGTCTATATATATTTTATCTATACGCTTTAATAAACATAAGGGCCGACTTCGGATAGGCCCCTATCTGTAAGATTTGTGAACATATTCATGAATTAGGTATACACCTTCTCGTATCCTGTCCCTTGCATACGTGAATGAAATTCTCTTGTCAGAATCAAGGATCGATCTGCTAAACTCGATGAAACCAACAATTTACCTTTCATCACAAATGGTGGAAACGGAGAAAGTTTATCTCCTCCCAGAAATAAAATTTCTTAATAAATGCAATTGCATTACCGAGAAAAATCCCATATTAAATTCCAAATCTTGGAAAATATTTAGCACGAAAGCAATAGTGAAGGAGCAACTAAATTTACTAGATATTATCTTGTCAAGAAACCAAACTAAAATGTAAGTTGTTTTCGCTTTCAGTACTATTTTATAAAATATAATACCTATTGCTGTTATCCTCTGAGATCCAATTAGCAGCATTTATAGTGGGCAACAACGAAACCCGTGGGTTCGTGCGGTCGGTATCGAAACCATTAATTACTCAAGAACGCCACTGGCATTTACGCAACCTTGTCAGATGGTTCCCAACTATATATAGGTATCCAAATTGCTCTCAGGTTCCAACAGTAATCGGTGATAATAAAAAAAAGGAAAACAATACAACAAATTTCCCCTTTTATTTTAAAGGTTGCATATTGTACAAAAAGGCACTGAAAATTATATAAAATATCTCCAAAACATATGTTCCCAAATATCGAGTCATACTCAAAAACAATTTTGTAAAGGTAATATAACCTAGTGCAGGCTTAGACGTGATCACGTGTGATGAACAATAATAAAAAAATAGGGCTAAGTGGTCTTACTTAAAAAAATAAAGGTATCAATGGGCTCAGAATGATTCAATGGCTCTCAATGATAAATCATGGGACTCACACTAACAACACCAAAAAGCTACGTAAAAAAGGTGTGGCTCCTAGTATACTTAAATCACTTAAACTATGCTTATCTGTAAATTTGAAAATGTCCTGCTAAGATGAGTCTCTCCAGCATTAAATTCCACTGGCAAGTATCAGCTAAGTGTCACACCGGCGGCAAGGCAAGTCCAACGCTCCAGCGACTTGATCCTAGACAACGTTTACGACTCTATAAGAAGACCTACGAGGTGAGCGGTATGGTCAAGCCTGTCACGACATCCAAGCGAAGTGCTCTGAGTGGAAAAGTAAGAAGGTGTATCTGCGTATCTGGGGTGTAGATAAGACAGTCAAAAGTGCAACATATACAAAAAGAACAAGACCTTCGGATGTCACAGTCGAGGCGTGGAAAATCGAACTTGTAGACACAGTGAAAAGAAGTCGAAGAATGAATAAAATGATTCGACGAGGGTTCCAGGTGGAAAGAAAAAAATCAAACTAAACGTGCAGATGAAAACTTGAAGGTTTGAATACTTGAAGGTTGAATGCTTGAAGACTTGACGTTTGCGTAAAAAAATGGGTTACGTGAACACAAAATTACTTAATTATTTAAAACTACTCAAGGATGAAAGGAGGCTTCAACAGTGGCCCAGGTGATGCTTATCGAAAGACAGTTTACAAAATTTTTACAAAAAAATTGACAACAAAATAAACACTTATTTTAATGTTGCTGAAGATGACATTCCCAGAAGAAAAGACGAATAAAGACAAACACAACGCTTAAGGAATATCTAGAATATGATAAAACTGGTGAAAGATCAGGCTATAAAAATTATTTCAAAGCAATATTTTATGAAATATCTTGAGAAAAATTAAAACAAGATTCGTAGAAAACTATAAGCTCGTAATTGCAACTTACAATGCCGAAGAAGACAACATTGATTTAGAGAACTTCAAATTTTCGCAAACTGGGCATAAAACTTCCATCCCCAGAAGAGACAACTGTGTCAACAATCTTGTATATGCCCAGAAGACAGAGAACCCTGATTTAGCTGTCTGCGATATAATTTTCAGCAACGACTGCTTTCGCTGAAACGTCGTGACTGCCATAGCTTTTGTCTCTAGCACAGCATCTTGCCGGCTTAACCGTCTATTGTGCATTCTATGTGTGATCAACGAATATCAAATTTGATCCTTCTTGCATATGAACAAAATCGTACAAAACAAAACCTTAAGAAGAACCGACGATTACTACTTTTCAATTTTTTATATGTACAATTAGCAATTGTACATATAAAAAAAAATTATGTTTTAATCGGCTCTTTTGCTGATTAAATGTTATCAAAAGTAGTTTAAAAAGTAAGAGAATCAATACTATCAAAAATTAATACTAAGTAGTAGGTATTTTATATGTGTACAATAATGAGAGAAGAGGATACCAAGCAGGACAGTATTCTATATAATAAATATAGGGAAAATAATGAGAAGTTGTTGCGGTAGAAGAAGAAATACTGAAAGTGTGGTAGGAATATTTTAACCAGTTGTTAAACGGAGACGAAAGTAATGAAAAAGAAACGGATTAACACATAAACAATATAGAAGCGGAAAGCAACATTGTACCAGCACCGACTAATGAAGATATTATGAAAATGATTTCAAAGCTGAAAAATAATAAGACTCTACGACTGATAATTTGGCAGCAGAACTATTTAAATATGGAGTAAATGAGATCTACCATATACAGAAACATATACAGAAGATATGGGAAAACGAAGTATTGTCAAAGGAATAATGGACAGAAGCAATAATCTGCCCGATACATGTAAAAGGAGACAGAGGTGAAACTCAAAACTAGGGGGTATAAATACCGTAAAGTAATAGACATATTTGATAGCATATTATTGAAATTTGGCACATTGTTATTAACTTAAGAATTTCTATATTTTAAGTCTAAGATATGACCTGTAATATCTTATAACTATTGACTTAAGAATTTGTATATTTTAAGTCTGATATGAACTGTAATATCTTATAACAACCGTATATGCTATATGACTTCCCAGTTTGATATACAGGTGATAATATCATTATTTTACTAATTATACAAGTAATACAAAGTTTAACATCTTTGATATACAAATTTCGCTGCAACATAATTCTTAATTTGTATAAAATTCTAAGATTATTGCAAATAGGTAACGTTTCCATTTTCTATTAACCGTGGTTATAAATTATTTCCGAGAATAACTGTTTTCATAACTGTCTTCTATTGCGCTTTCTTATATTTCTGCGATCGCCTTTCTCGTGATTGATTGCTACTTTACGTTCAAATCATTGCTTCATATAAATTACGATTTTCTTATGAATAAGGTTGATCCTCGCAAATGCGAGAAAATTTATAAATAAATCTTTGCCGGGTTGACCCATATATGTGATACATTTGGAATGACATAAAATAAATCGATTCAATATGAGTTTTATTTCGAAAATTTGTCATATTCATTGTTAAGCGAATGGGAATATTTTTCTATCAAAACTAAATCCATATTTGGTAGGGCAGCATATGATAAAATTGCCCATGTCTGCATAGTGATGAAACTACTTGACGTGACTACTTCGTGAATGCACTGTAAAATCCAGATAAATCGCGTTTTTATACAGGTGTTGGTATGAATATCAAGAAAATCGGAAATATTCGGAGATAAGGTCCATCATATTATGTAAGTACTTAGACAAACATAAAATCATTTCGGAAATTCAATTTGGCTTTCGAGAAAATCTTTCCACCCATTGGGTAAACTTGAACACCTGCATAAATATTATCTAGATGCAGGTAAAAAATAGTGGAAATAAATAAAATACTCAGTGACGAGGAAACAGTGACCAGTGGTTCCGGATTTTCTCTCGTTTGGATCAGGTATTATATTGGGCTGGGATTCAAGACCAGATATACAGAGTTCAGGTTCTACAGAATAATTATATTCTGTGTCGGTTATCAATTATCTATGTGTTATCCCTGTCCATGATGTCGTGTATGCCATCCTCTGCTATTTGTAGGTAATTTGTGGCTCTGTTGCTTGTTCGTTGCTTCGTACTGATTTTGTAACTAAAGGTAAGGTTCAATATATGTGCTTTTTATAAAGATAATTTCTTCATTTGATATTACTTCAACGTTCAATGTCATATTACCTAATATAACATTGAATGTTGAATGTTTGTAAAACAATTGTGACATTGAATGGATTGAATGAAACTGCTTAGACGTTTAATAAACAAATTAAATCTCTAGAAACCTGACAATGTATAACAACTAATTTAATTAATAATTAGGAAAAAAATAGTTTTGTGTTTTAATGTACTAATTCTACTGCTAGTAGAGTATAAATTATTGTTTTAATTTTTTTACACCAAATACCAATTGGTATATCAATGCAATCGCATTCCGAGTCTGACATAAATGGCTATTCTGGTACTTACAAAGATAAGAACGTTAATACATCACATGCAGTTAACAAGAATTTCTTGGCTTTCAATTAAATCGATTGTAACAAAAGGACTGCGACAAAGGCGTAGCGATACGAGTAACAAAAAACCTGGCTTAAACCGCAGGCAAAATCAATTGTACCCAGATGTTTGAATATTAAATGCAATTGCAACATTTTCCAATTGAGTTGAAAATTTACTTTATTTTAACCGTCACGTCACAAAGTAGAAATATGTTAATTTATACAATAGTTTTAAAAGTGAATTTATCCTTTGGAATAAATTTTAATTTATTTCCGGTGCTTAAATACTATTAAGCGAAATTTGTTATTATTCAGTTTTTACAATTTCGACTACTCCCTTTTATCATACACGTTGAGTCGGTGACTGCATATTGCCGGAAACTAATTTTAGTAATTTTGGATATTAAATTGTAGGGTATTTCATTTTTCACATGGCGAATAACGGATTTAATGGCATATATTTCATATAAACGTGCATGTTGAATATGTTAAAAATGGGGAATATAGACCATGGTATATGCGACGAAACATACCCTCTATGTTTCGTCGCATGAAATCTTGATTGCATGTAGCTAATTTTTGGTGAAACTAGTTTTTAATAATTCGTACTTTTTATTTTCACTAATATTCTCTATTTTTGCTTGACACTTACCTTTTGTTACAATCTGAAAACGTCTTGTTTTGCCGTACAAAAATTATTATAGTGCTATTGCAATAATTACAGGATATACATAACATTTTTAGATAAATATGGGAACAATATATTCATATATGGTTAAACCATAAACGATAAACTATATATTTATATGGTTGTAGTGGGACTATAGCAAATAAAACGACCGATTATAAAATCTTTTTCAAAAAATTATTTTATTGTGACATAATTGACATAGGTAAAAATGTCAGTTTTAATTAATTTTTAAGGTTACTGGACTGTTCGATTAGTATCATAGAGAAGAGCAGTCAAGAAACCCTACGAACTTAGGCATATTTTATATTTTATTATTTTCTAATTTTAGTTATGTTAATATTATGTATCCCTGCCATCACAATTGAACTGTCTGCCTATTTTAGATTTAGATTTAGTTTGGCGAGGGCTATGCCCTTATGACGTATAGGCCTCACTATGGGCCCGTCACGTCCCGCCTTTCGAGAGCTATATTAGTCCAGTTGACTCAATGAAGCCAACTATACTGTATCCAACGAGAGAATGGACTTGCACTCGAGCGAAAATTCGTCTGTTTTGGTCAGATCTCCGCCCCTTAGAACATTAATTCAACGCCCTCAACGTCTTAATTGGCTCAGCAGGTAGCCAGGGCCGGCACCTGGGTCCGATACCTACCTGGTACCTAATTATATAAAGTACCTACTACTGCCTACCTATTCACAGTTTGAATAGGTAGGCATCGAATGACGGTCCTGCGTAGCTCGTTACAGAGCCCCTCCTCTTTAGTCGCCGATGCGCAAAGCAAGTCCATTCTCTCGTTGGATAGAGTATAGACGGCTAGGACATAGCTCTCTAAGGTCCCTGGGTATCAGCATCGGTTGCCCCAGGTGTCGGATGCGTATATGCAGGAAAGCGGGGCAATCATCAGAACATGCCCCGCTGTTTCCTCATCTTCCAAGCATCCCCTACACTTAGGGTATTCCACAAGACCCATTATGTAAAGGTGTCGTCTTAAGTGGCAGTGACCGGTCAGCAAGCCAGTCACTGTTCTTAAATTACATCTGCTTAGTTCCAAGGTGTCTAGTCCTCCCAGCGTCGGGACCAGATATAAGTTTTTTAGCCTGCCTCATGCCTGGGGCAGTTGTCCAACAATGTTGAAACATTTGTTGGGCTAAAGTCTTCATTGAGAGAACCGCTGTGCTTCTGGAGATCCCTACGAAGGGTTCAGGCCCAGTAGGTGTCTCTAAAGTGCCTAATTTGGCCAACTGATCAGCCTTCTCGTTTCCCGGTACACCAGCATGTCCTGGGACCCATACAAGGCGTAAATTATTCCTCCGAGAGAGCCTCTCGAGGACGGTCTTGCATTCCAGAACCAGTTTTGAGCGCACTTCTACGGCACTAAGTGCCAAGATGGCGGCTCTACTGTCGGAGCTTATATTAATTCTACCAGTTCTGTGTGGGCCAGCTAGCAGCTCCAGCCCACAAAATAGAATCGCAAACACCTCGGCCTGGAAGACAGTAGCATGTGCTCCCAGGGTAAAGTATTTCCTTATTTGATCAGTCGGAAAAGACTCCGGCACCCGACATTCCATCTGCCCTGGATCCATCCGTGTACAAGTTGATCTCGTTGCGGACTACTGTCGGGTCGTTCTCTATCCCCCACTCCTCGCGGTCAGGGATTTCGACCTCCAGGAAGTTCCTGTCTGCCTATTAGTGTGCAAATGTGTGTACACTCTATAGAAATGGTGGGCAGAACTCATTAGTACCCGGGTCTACCGCTAGGTGCGTCGCTATAGCCATCAGCGTGTTTTGATTGGTGAGTTTTAGGCGGTTCTAAATTAAATGAAATTTCTTCTTGAATTGTTCTTCTTCTTCTTGAAATTGAATATATTATTTAATTTTTTTTATTCTGCGTCCTCTAAAATGATACGCCTATGGAATTTCGTTCCCCTCGCCCCTCATGTCCCTGAGCCGTCCATATGCTGGTGATGAATCACTCTACACTATTTCGGAACCAGGGTATAGATGAATATCTGTCAATATTCTGTCTGAATATTTCTGTCTGAATATTTGTGACCTTTCAAACGTTCTTTTAGAAGTTGCATTGTTTGACCAATGTAGACTTTACTACATTGTTTACATGGAATTTCGTATATACAATGTGTAGTTTTTTCACGTGGATTTTTGTATTGTAATGTTGTGTAAAGGAATTTCTAAGTTGTTTGTATTTTTATGTGCTGTGTGAATATCAATATGTATTAAATATCAATATGTATCAATATGTTTTAAAATATTTGAAATATTTTCTGATAGTTGTGGTATATATGGACTATGTTGTTTTTGTATTCCATTTTGTTAATATTTCAGTTTTATTATTTATAAAAGTTAAATCTAAGAAATTGATGTTATTTTCTGATTCGTTTTCAATTGTAAATTGTATTTTTGGATGGTAACTGTTAAATTTATTTAAAATAGAATTTTTATGTTAAGTTGGACAAGTAGTTATGCAATCATCAACATAACGTTTAAAAATGGTATTTTATAGTTGATTTTGGAAATATGGTTTTTCTAAATCTTCTAGTACTAATTCTGTATTTGTATTATTTATTAGTGAACCCATTGCACAGCCATATGTTTGTTTGTAATATGTATTATTGCATTGAAAAAATGTGCAATTTAATGTGCGTTTCAAGGCATATATGAATTATTGGCTATTGGTAAAGAATTAAAAAATTATACTTCATTAATACTCATTGAATTCAGTTTAATAGAGTGTCAGCAGCCATCGAATCCGTGTATCGATTTCAACTTTATTAAGGAATCTTCAGCATAGGATACCAAGGTAACTGACACTCTACGGACTAATTACTGGAAATAATGATGAGAACAAAAAACATTTGTTGCTCACATTCCATTGAAATGACATTCTATTACACATGCTTTAATTTTTTTAAAATTATTATTTACTAATATAAAAACACAACTTAAGAAAAGCTTTTGGTTCACATTGTAATTTATAAAAATGTCAATAGTGATTCGTTCGGCTCACACACGCATCTTTTGGGATTCGGTGTTCATTCTGAACCTAATGACACATCAATGAATTCTGATTTGAATAAAATCTGTCGCTATAACAAAATAACTTATTTTTATTTAGTGTAATATTCAATATATTCAACTATTTATAGCTAAAGTGTCAAATAGCCATAGAATGAATCTCCAGCAACATATTTCATTACAGATTTTATTAAAATTTCATGTTATTTAAAAAAATTACTTGTTTACTATTGACAAGTGACCGACTTTCAGAAAACTGGATGTAAGTAATTTGATGTTGTACTGTAAGTTTTTTGATTTATCTGTAGTATAGATATAGAACTTTTAACATTGGAAATGTTTATGTTTAGACAAGAGTATATGGGGACCAAGTTAGAAGTTTTCGTTCAAGGCCAAAAGACAGCGGTGTCGCGATCGAGTGACGCAATACATGTAGACATTGCAGCGCTCGGCCTTCTAGCGGCGTGAAGAGTACTGGGGAGTGAGGAGTATTCAGTGCAGCTATAATGGGAGAGGTGGCGCATTGCTAGTAGTGATGGGAATAATCGGGATATTTTCATAATCATAGTTTTCATAAATTTAATAATTCGAGTGTAAACGAATGCCCAACGATAATTAAAATAAAAGAACAAGGGTAGACTACAAACGTATATTATTCTAAACTAACTAACAAAACATTTACATATTATTCCTTTCATAGGGCCGTCAAAGCAGCCCATAAATACTTTACAGTTATCGAAACTGTCTCGCCCTGAAGGCAATTAAATACGTCTACCATAAACAATAAACATATCGCTCAGCCGGTACGGTCCTATCCTAAAAGAGTCGACACCGGGCGTTAGTGTTTACACGAGATATATAATCGAATTTATTTAGGATGAACTTTCGTATTGTTTCGAATTCGAAAAATTCGAATTGTTTAATCGAATTTGTAGTATATACAACATGAGTAGGTTCCATTGTGAATTATGATAGCAAAAATGAAATCATAAATCACTAAATAAGAGATTCTGATTTAGCTAATGAGCGGCCGCGTTTTAAGAATATACATTCAGCAGCATACACATTTTACGGGGTGGTCGCACATTACAAAATCTCAAAAAATGCTTAGTTTTCAGGAAAACGCTATTATTTTTAAAAGTTTTTGCTTGCCTAAAGCAATGTCGACAAAAATTATGTTTATTGACCACCCCGTATGGTCAAAAATTACAAAATCTTAAAATTCGGAAAAAGTAAAGTTTGTACCTTTTGATCACCACGTATAAAAAACTTATGATGATTTTGCCACAATTATGTTTTTATATGGGGTGATCAAAAATCACAGTTCCCTTCGATAAAAATCCGCAAAAATCATATTTTTTATACAGGGTGGTCGCACATTACAAAATCTCAAAAAATGTTTAGTTTTCAGGAAAATGCTTTTATTTTTAAAAGTTTTTGCTTGTGTTATAATTTTTTAGGGATAATTTCATAGGACTCTTTTATTAGAGAGACCGTTGGCAATGTTATAGTTTTACCACTTGCTGTGAACCCTTGATGTCCGTTAGTAATAAATGTGATTTGTTTATGGTTATTGCAGCGGCTTCGGTTAAAACGGATAACAATAAATAGTGAAAGCTTATTGGGTCTTTCTAAATGTTCGTTAGGCATTCTTTGTCCTGATTTGTAGAAATTTGAACTAGGCTAATAT
Organism: Tetropium fuscum; assembly: GCA_964058915.1. Lineage (NCBI taxonomy): Eukaryota > Metazoa > Arthropoda > Insecta > Coleoptera > Cerambycidae > Tetropium > Tetropium fuscum. Next base: position 46,260 of record CAXKVY010000958.1, on the reverse strand, counting down.
AAAATGTGTTGTAACCGAAGGTAGGGACACTTTTTGTTTGACCAGCTCACGGGTCGTTGATTGTAGCGAATGTATCCTCTTGTATCTGTGTATCTGGTAAAGTATTTTTAATATAAGTATCATCCTGACAAGTGCATTTTATTTATTAACGATTGTTATAACACTTGCCTAAAGTAATGTCGACAAAAATTATGTTTATTATACGGAGTTGTAAAAAGTTACAAAAATAAAATATTATTTATTAAAGTTTTTACTTGCCCAAAAAATAGTAATGACATCGACAAAAATCATATTTTTTATACGGGGTGGTCACAAATTACAAAATCTCAAAAAATGTTTAGTTTTCGGGAAAACGATATTATTTATAAAAGTTTTTGCTTGCTTAAAGTAATTATGTTTATTATACGGTGTGGTCAAAAATTACAAAATCAATTCAAGAGTAAAGTTTGTACTTTTTGATCACCACGTATAAAAAACTAATGATGATTTAGCCACAATTGTTTTTATACGGGGTGATCAAAAATCACAGTTTCCTCTTCTCAAATTTTAAGATTTTGTAATTCTTAACCACCCTGTGTATATAACACAATTTTTGACAAAGTCATCACTATTTTTAAGCAAACAAAAACTTTTTTAAAGAATAGCATTCATTCGAAAACAAAAAAAAATGAGACTGTAATTTTTGACCACCCCATGCAAGATAACCTGTTTAAAACGACAAGACCTTCAGGGTCAAACGAACAAAAAAATCGTAACACAACTGAGTTTTATTTTTATTCAATTCGCTTGATAAAATTTTACCAGTTGTGTCTGGTATTTTCAATACGCCTGCGATACTTGCGTAATATGTAAGATCTGTGATTGTTTTTTTAAGTTTAACTGCAAATCCAATATAAGTTGGTTAATTAAAAATTATGTTTATTATTTCTTACTACATACCTAACTCGTAAATTGAGATGTGTATTATATTAGTAATACTTAAGTTTTTCAAAAATAAAATGCTAAAAAATTATGTTTATATTTATATATAACCTTGTGTGTATAATAGACCTATCCTGTTAGAGCAAGCGAGTAAGATAAATACAACGCAACTTCTATTGAATGAGACAATAACTCGGTGCGTAGTACGTTCTGCGCATTCTTGTTGCAAATTGTGACAGTGTCCATACTCAATATTATATTAAATTATTAACTAACGTGTTATTCTAAATTTATAAAATGCTAGGGACCCAATCGTACGCCAAACATTACTAATAAACACTTAATAAACATAAGCATTCTAAAGCCAATCTGGAAGTTGCCACAAGCATGCACGCGCACCATAGTATTTGACGTATTCGAAACAACTCAAAAGGATCGGTATATTATGTTTCATATATTTTGTTATCATTTCCAATGTCTCCGATGGTTGCAAGGATTGCGAAATCTGTGAATTTTTTGCTGATGTAAGTGAAATTTTCCTCGCCACTAACGAATAATTTTCTTATATACCATTCCCTATAAATTACTGTCTTTATTTTTATTTCTGCGTAGTATAAAATTCTGGAAAATTCAAGAAAACGAAACACAAATACCAAAAGTAATGTTTCAAATCCGTGCTATATAATGTCCTTTGGCATCTTCTCCCATATATCTTCTATGAAGGAAACTTTTATCTCGACAGGACAGTACTAATGCAATTTATTTTTTGCCTCCAGGAAGTATCAAGTAAAACAATATTACACGGCCATACATTTTAAGTAATTGGAAATTCTTGTAACGTGATACTAAGCCAAAGTCTTAAATAATGAAAGCAGGGCAAAGTAGTCTAAATGAATGCACTCGTGACCTCCGTAATATTAGAAATTCCTGAACGACGAATTTCCCGAAATGCACACAGAATTAATCCAATGGCAGTTCTCGCCCAAGCTACAACTTAAGAACTTTTCAAACCGAATTTAATTACGTTCAAGTAGATATTTCTTTTCATAGGCTAATCGTTTAATTAAAATTGGTATATAAATTGATCCATCTGTCTCCATGGAAGCATTAAATTAATTATGCATCGCCTCAAGTAATGTGATATTCGTCAGGTACGCGAGGATACGATGGATTCACTGAGCTACCTACAATTGCGTGATAGATACCAGTGTGCATCCTCCTTTGTAATAATTTAGATGGTTACAGAATTTCAGCTGAAATTGAATTAAGGAATCTCGCCGCCTTATTCTGGGTTTTGTTCTAGCTACGGGTCTGCTCTAATCAGTGACGGTTCATGTACAAGAGCTGCAGAACACAAAATTTTGTAGAATATTATTAAAAAAATTAATTAATTTATTATTATTGTTTATTGGATGCGCCTCACTCGCCCAGAGTATGCCATCTAAATATGTTTATATTAGTCTTAAATGTGAGATGACAATCCTCCAACGAAGGTTCAGGTGGTAAACTAGCTATTCAACATTCCAGAAGTATAGGCTGAATGAATGTATAAGTGTTACTGGTGTCGGTGACCAAGTACAGCTCAGGCTTCCAAGTTACAGATTGCAAAATCCTGGTTACAAGGTGGTAACAATGGTGGTTTCAAAGGTGGCTCAATCAATATTAGGAACGCACTACAGGCACTAAAGAACACAAAAAGGGCGAAATAGAAAATGGCGTCGTGACCATGAAGAAAAATAATGGCTTACCTCTTAATCTCCATTCGTTGTATCCGAAATATAATTGATTGCGTGTGGGTAACAACCACAACAACACACAATAAATCCTCTTATTAAATACCACTAGTATGGAAATAACCACGTATTTATTATACTGGGTTCCCCATAATAGACTACCCATTTTATATTATTAATAAATTCCCTATGAGATAACTAAATAGGTTGTTCTCTGTGGGATTATCTTCTGTAGTCTTTGGGATTTAAGTAAATTATTAATCAAGGATCTTTTGGTATTATTGGCCCTTATTTTTTTGAGGATGAAAATAACCGAGCTGTAACAGTAACATCCGAGCGCTACGTTAATATGCTAGAGACATTACTCATTCCAGAATTAAATAGACGAGGATTACTAAACAATGCCTTACTATTCCAGCAAGATGGGACAACAACTCATACCGCCAGAAACTCAATGAGGGTCCTGCGAGAAATGTTTAATGGCCGACTCATTTCTCGATTCGGATATTTGCCTTGGCCTTCGAGGTCCCCCGACTTAACGGCACCCGATTTTTCCCTGTGAGGATATTTAAAAGCCAAAGTGTTTGCGAGTCGTCCAGGTACAATCGAGGTACTGAAAGTCAAAATTCGTGAAGAAGTTGAATAGACGAAGGTTTGCTACACCGTGTAATGAACTTTTTATCCCATATTAAAAAATGTGTTGAAGTTGGTGGAGGTCATTTAGAAGTCGTGATTTTTAAAAGTTATAATTAAATTAGCCAAATATTTATAAGTTATCATAAATCCCAAAGAGTTAGCTGTAATTAAGTAAAATAAAAAGTTTGTTTTGTTGACTAAAAAATTTTTAATTCAAATATTAAAATGGGTAGTCTATTATGGGGAACCCAGTATAAGCAAACACTCTTTAAACTGGGAGAATAAATCACGACCATTAGACGCTTATACGAGCCAAAAGAAAAGGACAAGAACAATCGTTTCGCACCTCCACTAAAACAATGACTTCGAAAGACAATAGACCACGTGCCATAGAACTGAAAACAACCTGAATGCGGTCCCCCTAACCATAAGAACCTAACCATAATAAACCATAGAAACACCCTCCATTTAATACCCTAGTTAGGATTTCACGAGACTCTAGAAATTCGAGATTTCTCGTCTCGTCTCGTCTCGATTTCGAGACGAGATCGAGACGAGATTGAATGGGTTTTTTCGAGACGAGATCGAGAGAAACACTGAAAAACACACCAAAAAATGTAGGTGCTGCAATAACTCACAGCTCTTAATAGGTCAGAAAGAAAATCAAAAATAAAAAACTAAGTAGGAAATAATTTTAATTTATTTTACACATAAGAAAATTAACAAAGCAAAAAAAACAACAAAGATAACAAAGCAAATCACAAAGGTAAAAAAATAAATATTTTGATATTCTTAAAGAAAAAAGACCCTCAAACTATTAAACTAATTAACTAACTTTTAACTAAAAAGTTTCTGAACAGATAACAAAATTATTCTTTATACACTAGTAAATATATTACACATTACTTTGCTACAGAGCCAAAAATGCACACAGTAAAAATTGAGCGGATTCTCCAGTTAATCGGCTTCGTTCTTTTCTAATGGCCAACGTTGCTCTTGAAAACAGTCTTTCTGCAGGCACTGAAGTAGCTTGTATACTTAAAAAATCACGAGCCATTTTTGATATACACGGATATATAATTATGGCCTCGTTTTCTCTCCAAAATTCTAAAATATCTTGATTCCCTTCAGCTCTCTTAGACAAACAGTATCCATCTACTTCTTTTCTCCAGTTCTGCTGTCTGCTGCCGTTGCTTTTTTCAAATAAACTTTTCAAATTAAAATTGTCGGTATTATCATCAATATCATAGTCGGTAAAAGAATGCGATGTTGAAGGAATATCGTTATTGGAAGTAACATACCTATTAAACTTTTTTATATAAGTTTTCCAATTTAGATATTGCTTGTTGCTTTAAATCTCTTCCCAATTCGTAAAGTTGAATGTCTCAGTCTTATGTCGTGGATACAATACTAATGCAACACAATATATCCAATTGGTTTTTGATAGTGTTTGACGATTTTATCCCTTGCTGCTTGAAGAGCTTCTATAACTCGTTCGTCGGTTGTATTCCTATTTGGGCAATTGTCCAACTCAAAAGCCCAGGTTTCCAATTTATCTAGAAGCATATTAATTCCTAAAACGATCGTAGGTAATGTACAGTATTTTTGCTTTTACTTTTGCACTTCAAGTTTCTTTTATATCACCCGTAATAACGGTTCTTACACGTGGCTTCATAGCATATAGCTTCGCATTTTAACGTAATTTTTTTAATAGAAATAAAATTATTTTACCATATATTTCGATGCATACTTGTGTTATACACATAATATTTTTTAATAACATGCAGTTTTTGTTTTGAGACTCGAAATTTCGAGAATCTCGAATCGAGATCTAGAAAATGTCTTACGAAATACATCGAGACGACAGTTTGTTAATTCCTCGTCTCAATGATCTAGATGAGACGAGAAATTGCCCTCGAGAGGAGATTTCTCGTCTCGATGAAACCCTAACCCTAGTTGTCAATTAATGAAAGAGGACCGTAATATGAGCTTTTCAATATATCAGGGTACAATATTATACTAATAAGCGTTCCGAGTTTGGCTTAGATTCTTGGCAACGGCACAGCGAAGCAAAAACTGTACCGTATTTCCCAAAATTTTAAGCAGCGCGAGCATCTCGTGAATATTTTACTCTGATTATCTAAGAAAACACCTGATAACCCAAATTATCTCTACGTGAGAGATATCAAGCATCTGCCAATCACCACAGAGGGAGACAGAGAGTTATCGCATTTTCCAGTTGGCTACATTGGTTCATAATTAATTAGGCAAATTATTAGAATAATACTCAATTAAATTGTCACAATTATTACTAATATTTTGAACAAAAGAAGCAAATTAATTTATTAATTAATTAAATCAGGATTGGCTATCATCGTTTGGATTTGGATGAAGTTGTTTATTAGAGCTAACATTTAAATATGGAATAAATTCATTTAAGATATATTTTCAGAATGATTAAGTGGTCAATTAATAATATTGCTCTTCTTAATAGTATTAATAAAGGTACCGTACATCGTACCGTATTTGATATAGCTTCATGTGCAGTTTACTTATCAATGTCACGAACTTGCTGATATGCATATTATTTGACACTGAATTTATATGTTTATATTGTTATCAAAGTTGCTGACCTATTTACCTTGAGGCAAATCAAGGCTACTACTTAGAATGTAATCTGATGCAGTTTTAGGATATATAAGTAGTTATCAGCTTCTTTCATGCTTTTAACTAGGCCGTGAGGCTGATGAAATTTAATAATAATAAAAAGTAACTGTTAACAGTAAAATTTAAGTTTATACTGTAGCAGAAATTTGTACGACGAATATAAATTAATGAATAAAATAGTAGTTTATGTCCCAAGGACGAAAATCTAGTTTTTCGTCTGTGTCATACAATATTTTTTATTCGAATGTGCTTAAGGTTCTTAAAATTATAGGGAAACTTAAAATATTATGTTCTTAAGATTTACTTGATACAATTTTAATTTAATTTAATGATACAATTTTCTAATTTACAGTTTTGTAACAGCCGGCTATGAACTAAGGCCAGATATAATAAATAACAACTGCACAGCTGCTGTCATATGAGTTTGCTTGAAATTAGTATCGAAATATAGGCTTCTAATGTCATTTATGTATATTTTTTTCTTCTTCTTTCTTAACACTATTTTAGTTCTCTTTCTTTATTCTCCGCATTTCTTCTGTGCTTAATAATAATAATAATAGTAATATCTCTACCCCTAATTCTGACCGCTATTGTTAGCCTAGAAGTCAAAGAACTAGCAATGAATAATCATAAATGGACAGTAACAAATGTACTAAGTAATTATTCGATCGGTGCGCGGTAAATCAATAGATTTTGTATATAGTTATAAGAGCTATGTTGTTAACGTTGATTTGAAATATCTTGAAACCATGGCCATAAATTGCTATAAAATTTAGTATGTTTCCGCAAATTCTGTGGTAGAACATGGTAAATAAATTACTGGCACTCTAATGCATGTCAGCCTAACCCTTTAATGCTCACCTACGTCCAACTCTCCGAAATTGCAGGCCATAACAGTATTTCCAATTTAAAGTTGGTAGAGGCACTGCAGGAACAGCCTGCGTTCTATGTCGGTACCAATATTTCTGATTTATCTCTTCAACTCGTTTAGTCTTGCTGTTTACCGACCACATGAAATTTCAAACTGCTTTGTGCCCCAATATATATATATATATATATATATATATATATATATATATATATATATATATATATATATATATATATATATATATATATATATATATATATATATATATATATATATATATATATATATATATATATATATATATATATATATATATATATATATATATATATATATATATATATATATATATATATATATATATATATATATATATATATATATATATATATATATATATATATATATATATATATATATATATATATATATATATATATATATATATATATATATATATATATATATATATATATATATATATATATATATATATATATATATAACGCAAGCACACACGTATCGCTGACAAACTATACGTAACGCCAACGAGCTACGCGCCTGATTGGTCAGAACGTAATATCATTATCTCTAAACTATTATATTTCTCAAGCATAATAGACAATAGACAAGTCCCAATAGACAATAGGCAAGACAATAGACAATAGACAAGTCCCAATAAGAATTATAGAATATCGAGCACTAATAAACTACGTCTATCTTAAAAGATTAAAAGATTAATGCGAAAGCATCATGGTAAAAAAGGGGTTCGAGAATTTATAGCCTCGACGCCAAGTGCAATGTCGAGATAACAATGACGCCTCGAAAATAAATCGAAGTTATAGAACAAAAAGTGAATCATATTATATTATAGATGTAAAATTATACAAATTAAATAATTGGCATCAATCTGATGGGTCAGATTGTATCATAATAAAAAGAAAGAAGGATCATAACCAGGAAATGCAAATGTTTTTCCATACCGCATATCCGTAGTTACATATAACAATACGAGAGAGCCTAGCTAAGTCGTTCGATGAGATAACAGCCACGCTTATATATTTTTTATAAAATTGTTAAATTAATATTAAACCTAAAGTTAAAAGTATTTGAGTTTGTGAAAATAATTAAGAACACCAGTGGAAACAGTCTACATGCAGAATTAACTACAAATTAAGTCTTTTTCGTCGTAAATAAGAAGTGAGAAGTATATGCTTGGTAGCTCCCCAGCCGTAGAAGAGTTTGGTGACCAATATAATAGAAAAGAAAACAATGTTCTAAGAAATTTCCAGTAAAAAGAAAATATAAGTGCAGAAGCCGAAAATTAAAGGTTTGAGGGTGAAGATATCCCATAATAAAGTTCCAACGATTAATAGCAGCATTCCTGAGGTAGTAAGGCGACCGCGATCCGCTAGATGACACTACCTGTGCCCAGCAGCATCTAGTAGCTGGTATTCCAACCAACTTTCGAGCATAGTGATAAGTGTGATAATTTCTAAGATAACAACAATTTCAAACGTTGCTAGTTTTTAAGATACATTGCGACAGAGGACTTGGTCCCATGGAGTAGGTAACGTACGTTTGCGTAGGGTAATAATAAGGTTTCAGTTTATCTTTATTTATTATCATATTATATGACAATAAAAATATATTATATGTCATATATATCACTTCTTCTTTCTTGTTGTTCTCTTAAAAATTTTCAGGAAACTCAGGAAAATTCTAGAAAATTTTAAATCATACAATTTGAGATTAAACAAGATTCAATAGATTTAAAAAAATATTAGTCTCATAAAATTCACTATTTGAAAAGTAACTTTAAAATTTTAATCTTTCAAAAAATATTTTACATAGACCTAATTGAACCCTAGGGAGGTAGAGATAGAGTACCCATGTTTTAAGAGATCCTTTCAGTAAATTACAAATTAGTGTTCATAGAACTGGCGCCCATAAACAAGAAGGATTCAAGAGGGAAGAAATAGTATAAGTATATGTCCTGTAAGCTAATCAGACATTTCTTCGCCATACTGCCATACGTTACATGATCTCATTTTATACAAATTCTAAAACAACAACGTATATAGAGCAGCGTTTTGTTTCAGTTACTGTTTTGTTACTAATTGCGCGGTATTAACGAGGGATATAATCTATTCAATTATTATCTGTCAATTTAAATTATGAAATTACTAATTATGAACGATCCTGATATTCGAGGCAAATTCCTAGTCTACTGTATAATTAATAAGTCCCGATTACTAAGGTTATAGTGTAATGATCAAAACAATAGGGAAATGTAATACGGTAAGCCGAGGCCCTATAAAGAGGCCTAGGATATGATGCCATGATCGAGTAACTATTTCATAATCGTATTATCTTCCGTCTCTCTATGTCTACAGGTATAATGAAGAAAATGAAGCAAATTAAACTTCTCAGAAGACAAAAGAAATATTAACAATATGAGGGATATAAAATATGAATTTTCATGAAATGTAATGAATTATTACGGACACGCCGGATTAGCATGATTACATGACTTGTACACAGTGGCGTAACTATACACCCACGAGACACCGCTGCGGGGTGGGGACCACAATTTAAGTGACCCCGAGGTCCGGGATTATTTGTACTCGGCTTTAATTATTTTTATAGTAAGTATAAAGTAAGTAAGTTAATAAGTAAAATAAGATAAAATAAATAAATGAGATTTTAGATACCTGCTTTAGATTAGATATGAAATGAAATGCAGTACGTAATGTGGCGGAATTAATGGACACCGGGCTTCCAGCTATGTATATTAGGCCATCACAATATGTTTGTAAGTTCCAAAGTCCACCGGCGAGGATTTACTTTTATTTATAATTTGCTGTAGCAAGTTTTAGGGGATCTTAATACATCATCAAAAATATTGCATTCTCCAAATATTGAATTATCAGATGCCCAAATTTCTTTACGAAAACCTTTAGAAAGCCTACAATGTTTTCGAAACCAATACCACAAATTGAAGCCTACAGCTACCGTTATCGAAGAGAATAAAACAACTCTTGACTTTAAAAATAAACGAAAACACAAAGTAAAAGAACATTTTGAAGTTATATTAGGATCATAGGCTTTCAAATTCAGAGGATTTTTTAAAATCAATGTAAATAATTATTTGTTGATATTTTACTTTTACCCAGCCAAATTCTAGGTTTCAGGAACTCTACGAAGTCGAAGGCGAACACGGAAACACTATTTTGTGTAACTCGCATCCTTTTACGGAACTCGCTAGCGTTCATGCCGCAGAAATCTGCTCGTTACACAAAATAGTACGTTTCCCAACTGGTTACATAAATAGCTATTACATTCGCGCACTCTGAATTAAGAGGTAATAATGGTTTTTATAGCGACAATGTAGAAAATTATCCAATGTAAAAAAATATAAAGCAAAAAAAAAAGTTCGCGTAAAAATTTTAGTTTGGCATGCTATACAGAAGGTGGATTGTGTCAGTTAACGCTGATATTTCGTACACCTTATTCAATAATTGTTATAAATAATGTATTTGGTTCCGAAACACGTTCACATAACTAATTCACAGAGTTATTTATATCCAGTCGGATAACTTCATACACGAGAAAATTCTTGGTAGCGGGGCGTCTTTTGGACAAAACCCATAACTTAAGGGCGCTGAACAAAGGGATTTTCTGAAAATTTTTGTCGGACAATGTTACTACTTGATTATAAATATTTTTATTAAACGATTCTGAGAAAATCTTCTGTGGGGGGGGCTAAATTTTATGACGGCATAACTTTTCCATATTAAAGGTGCCCGATGCGTCAAATGACCGAATATTTGTCCGACAAAATGTTTTTTTTTGGATACGCAACACGTTGATGGCATATATGAAAATAAATGAAATAATAATTAATTTAAGTATGTAATTGCTTGTTGTTATAATAATTTGCTTATTAGTTCATAGCTAGAACAAATTTGTCTACCGAGGTTTGTGATGTACCCAAATTAAACTCTGCTACTAAACCACAAGTTATGATTGATAACTCAGAGAACTAGTTTTATAAAACCTATTTTTTTACTAATTTTACAAATATATCAATCGTGAACGTTTGAGTATAGCCTTCGGCCACGAGTCTATTACAACGAATATTAATATGATTACAAGTAAATTTTTCATGTATCTAGTATTATTTTCTTCATGTCAGCGAAAATGCAAGTGTAATCATAACAATAGTTCGATGACTTTGACTTCGCACATAACATAATAAATCGTTACGTTTTATCACTAGTTATAAATAGCATTTGCACTAGCAATAAATACATTTTGCAATTAAAATAAATGGAAAAAATTGACTCTTCATAACTAAATTGGAAAAATACATCAAATATAAGTACAGTCGGTCGGGGTAACTTTGCGCCACATAATCTGTATTTCCTGACATATATCTAAGCTATATGCCAATAGCCTTAATTTTTTATTAATAATAATAAAACTTAATAACAGCTATAGTTTTCTGGCTCGATTTATAATTGTTTTGGTTTTCTTAGATTAATTTTTTTAAAAATATGGATAGGCCGATGTTACCACCACAACTCGTGTAATATTGGCCCACCACATGAAATTTCTATCAGAGTAACTTTGGACCACATTAAGATGTTTTTAAAAAAAAGTTGAAAACTATTTTGGTTCATTTTTCTTGCAAGATTTAATTTTTCTGCGTAAAATGCAATGGGATGCTATTAAGGACTAAGGGTGAGACTAACATTTTACTATATTTTTTTATTTTGCATTAGGTTTTTATGTATTTTGACAATAAAACAAAATTTCCCAACAAATTAAAATTTTTATTACAAAAATACAAAACTGGAAAATATAAGAAAAAAACGTTTTCTCTGATGATACTTAAAGTGACATTTTTTCTAATTTACAAATTCTCCCACTTTTTTGTTAGAAATGGGTCCGTAATATTGAATGTTCCTCGGTTGTTATAGGGAATCATATCTGTCTCTTTAATTCTTTGTAGAATATTCCGTCTCTATTATTTGGCCATTTCCATTTTTTTCCCAATCTCTCCAGAGCATTTACCTTATATACATAAAAATGATTATCTTTTCTTACCTCTATAACGATGCCTGGGAAAAACTTATTATCATAACATACCACGACATACTCATCTAGTCAATATTTTGGAGCCTGTTGTTCATCACTCCATTGTTCCAGAAGCAATGATCTTTAACATTAAAAGTTCCCCTGTTGGTATAAGGTTTCACATCACTATTATTTATTTTCTTTATTACATCTTTCTCTTCATAGAGAATCTCATCTTTCCTTTTTGGCCATTGCCATTTTTTGCCAACTCTTTCCATTGCATTCACAAGGTAGGTGAAACTACTACCTGGTGAATGCAATGTATCGTAACTATTACTGTTATTGATGATCTTTGTTACAATACCAGGGAAATACTAATGATTATAGTGCACCACTACATAGTCATCTATTTGATATTTTGTTTCATTGGTCGGTGTAGATTCTAAAACGATATATTCTGCAATATCTTCTGACGAGGGCCCGGCTTCATCGCAGGGTTGAATTATGGTTGGCACTTTAACGATTTCATTGCTTATTACAAGTATTTTTTACATTCTGTGTTCTCATTCTCGCTACATACTTCTTTTTCTATTGGTTCATTTCTCTGATTCTTATCAATAATTTCTTTGTCAACGTCCAAATTTTCTATTTCCCGTTCTGCTAAAAATGTTTGTTCTTCATTCTCATACACCTCCTCAGTGCTCCAGGTTTCTGTTTCCATTTCTATAGCTATCGGTTCTTCATTCTCTATATCTGAGGAATTGTCATACTTCTTCTTGTTGGGAACTTTTCTCTTCTTGGGTTGATTTTGATTGGTGCCTGCTAGTTCCTTTCGTTTATTTTTTCCCTTATCTTTAGTAGTTTCTTCCTTATTTTTATAATATGCTTCAACTTCCTCGGCTGATACACTTTTACCTGGGAGAACAGGGAGCTGATACTTCCTCATTTTTTGAGGCGCTGATGGATCAGATGTACGGATATTCTCCAAATAAAGTTTAAACTCTGCCCCAACAGCATTTTTAAGATTATTTAAATTGTCAGGATTCGTGTAGTCTGGGAGTTTCGAAAGTACTCGATCCCGTGACAAAGGATATAATCCAGTTGTTTTAAATCCCGAAATAAGATTTGTTACAATCTTATCCTGTATCTGATTTAGAGTTTCATTTAGCAACCTCGCGAATCAGCTATTTGGAAGACTTATAGATTTTTTCCCTTGGGAAGTTGTTCTCCATTGAAACAAGATTGTATTTTTCAAAAAAATGACGATTTTAGAAAAAAGGAATTTTTCGAATTTTTAAAAAAATCACCTTTTTTTCATAATATCTCAAAAATGATGAAAGATACGTGAAAAAGTGTGGTGATAAAAAATGTAGGTCTTTTTCTGACAAAAAAATTGTTTTTTTTTTATTTCTGCCACACAAAAATTGACGGAGATATGATTGTTTAAAGAGCGCGCAGTAGCGCAATCACAGCCCCTCTCAAGCCCTTTGACCCTTCACCGTTTCAAAATAAAAGGTTTTTCACTATACATTGTAATGAAAAAAGTTGTAGCTCTTTAAATTACCTTTAAAGTGCTTTTTTAGAAGTTGTGATAGGATCAAAATTGAAGGAGTTATGGTTCAAAAACTAATCGTATTTTTTTCTACCTATTTAACTGAAAAGTTCGGAGTGTGAATTTTTGGAGCAAAGTGAAAGTACACAGTAATAGAGACCCAAAACTGTTGTCTTATATATATATATATATATATATATATATATATATATATATATATATATATATATATATATATATATATATATATATATATGTATATATATATATATATATATATATATATATATATATATATATATATATATATATATATATATATATATATATATATATATATATATATATATATATATATATATATATATATATATATATATATATATATATATATATATATATATATATATATATATATATATATATATATATATATATATATATATATATATATATATATATATATATATATATATATATATATATATATATATATATATATATATATATATATATATATATATATATATATATATATATATATATATATATATATATATATATATATATATATATATATATATATATATATATATATATATATATATATATATATATATATATATATATATATATATATATATATATATATATATATATATATATATATATATATATATATATATATATATATATATATATATATATATATATATATATATATATATATATATATATATATATATATATATATATATATATATATATATATATATATATATATATATATATATATATATATATATATATATATATATATATATATATATATATATATATATATATATATATATATATATATATATATATATATATACATATTATGGCACATATTTTGGAGACGAAATATTTTTTACTCTATAATTTAATTTGCAATTTTTTTTAAATGTGTAATTCATGTTTTAATTTAGGGTCGTTTTAAGGGTTGAAAAGATTGAGAATATGATATGTCATTTTCGAGAACGTGGAATAACATTTAATTCCTTTTTATTTCATCAAAATTAATTTTTTTAAACAATTTTTTATCAAGGGGTTGATTTGAAGGGTCGAAAGGGGGTTGACAATTCGATAATTAAAATAGAGAACATAAAATATCATTTACTCTATACTTAATCTTTTTATGTCATACCAAATTAATTTTTTGTGATTTTTTCAATTTAGGGGTTGTTCGCAAGGGTAGTAAGGTTTTCAAGGGGTTGGAAATGATTTTAATATGAAGTGATTGTGTTAGAAAATACTTTACAATTTCACCCCTTAATATTAGATGCGTTTTCTAGCGATAAAATGGCTCAATGTGAATTTTTCCATTAAGAAGTTGTTTTTACCCCTTAAAAATCATAGGCGCAGTTCGGGTCATTTTCACTTTTGAAGTTAAGGGTAAGATGAGCTTAATTCCAAAATTTCATGCAAATCGGTGCACAGTAAAAACATTCGGAGGTAAGATACACTTCAATGCCTCCACTAATAGTGGTAGTGGAATATCTATAACGTTCTTTTGATAATGTTCGCAATTTAAGTTGATCAGAAATAAATTCAATTTCTTGTGAAACATTTTCGTCCTCTATTTTCGTCTTCTATTTCGTCTAAGTTTTTCGTGTTTGCTTTTTCGATACGATATTTTTTTTGACAAGTATTTGGGACAGTTTACGGGACGGAAATTTACTTGGTACGCTAGTTTCTTTTAATAGGGGTAAAGCTAAAATAACTGAAACGATCTCACCAGTTTTTGTATCCTGTTGGGAAATTTTATAAATAAAATCTTCCTTTTCAAAGTGGCACTCACACACCCGGGAATTGTCACTCGGCACAAAACTTTCACGTGGAATTGCAGAGAGCCATTTTCTGCCATACTCTTCGTCTCTGAGAAAACGACACACCCGAACTTTTCTACTAGTTAATCGTAATTTCCTTTACAACCGGGAACACAACACTTTTGGGGCATTATGATATAATACCGCAACAAATAAACCGTTAAAAAAGATCAAGAATCGATTAGGAACTAGGCAAGCGCGCGTGTAATAACAATATCCCCTCTAGAGGTGTTTTTGTTGGCGCGTGGCGGCGTCCTATACTAAAACCCAAAACAAAACATCGTTAACAGGGTTGCCAAATTACAATTGACACGAGAGTTGTTAGTTGCTTGCTCCTTAATGACTTTTTGCGGCCAATTTGATTTGATAATTGACTAATGAGAAAGCTACTTTATTTTGTTTACATTCTAATTTGTTTATATTCTAAATACAGTACAACATATAGGCAGAGAAGCGTCGCACTGGAACACATTCAGGCATCGCCGCTTCGACCGACCTAGACAAGCCTGTTGAATTAGCTTAGAGAGTATATTAGCCTCCATCTGGGTTAGGCCCCCAGAGCGTGACGTCACCATGATATTTAAAGTAAGCACTTTGTCCTTATTAGATGGGTTATTGACTCACTACACATTCAAATAAGTTGCAGTATTATTTTTTTTATTCTTCTTATTACATTAATACGCTTATATACATTGTACGTCAATAACTTGACAGAGAAAATATCTCGCAATAACCTTATTTGCCGACGATATAACCCTATTTATTCACAAGAAGATTTTAGGCACCTTAACTCTCAATTACCACTAATTGAGGAATTGTGCGCTGATAAAATTATTTATGAATATTTCTAAGTGTATGCTCATATACACGTAATGTTAGAACTTTATTATATTTCTACAAGCTAAGGTTAGCTTGTTACTTTAGCACTGTATCAATTAATGGCATTGGCATAGTATTTGATGATAAACTGTCTTTCAAGGAACATCTTGAGAATGTAACTTCCTTTGCTTTTACCATGCTTGGCTTCATTTTAAAGAGCTGCAAAATATTGTCTGACCCCAATGCGTTACGAACTCAATATTTCATTCTAGTGCGCTCTAAGCTTGAATATGGTGCGTTGGTATGGTATCCGCATTATTCCATCCAAAAAAAGGTTCTAAAGAATATTCAGACACTTTTTCAAATTTATGGCTTTTAAAATTGATGGTGTATATCCAATGAGGGGTGCCGATCAGAATAGTTTACTGCTGCGATTCAACATTGCATCTCTTGAAAATACGTATAATCAATGCCATCCTGTTGTTTTTATGTAAACTCATACACAACAGTATCGATGCACCAGGTGTATTGTCGCAAATAAATTTCTATATCCCTAGAATCAATTATTGATATTACCCGACTTTGTACAGTAGTACAAGTAGAACCGATTAATGTAATGCGTTCCAATTATAATAGAATATAATATGCTTTATTGACTTTTTTTGATATACAATGGTTGTACATTTCGGGTCATAAAATTTATCAAAAATACAATTTAAAAAATACAATTAAAAAGGTAGGCATAGTGCCGTTCAATTGAAAGTAAACGATTTTTTAAATTAATGTGAAACAGGCTTTCAGGTAATCAAAACTTGATTGTCAATTTTATTTGTCAGTTTACTAATAAGTATTCTATATTTTGAGGTTTTCCTTATAATTATTATTATTATTATTATTATGCCGCGCTTAACTGAACCGCAAAAAATGAGAGCTGTGATGTTACTGCAGAACGGATGGTCAATGCAAGCAGTTGCAGATGCTTTGAATGTGAGTAAAGGTTGCATTTACAAAATTAAGCAAAAAGGGAATGCAGAAGGAACTGTTGAGTACGTCCATAGAGGGGGCCGTCAGAAATTCAGTACTATGGAGGAAGACGAACTCGTCCTTGACCACCTCCGACAGAATCCTTTTGATACAGCAGTGACTGCCTGCTTCTTACCAAATTTTCCTGCTTCGTTGGAAACCGCAAGACGACGTATCAGAGCATCTGAGCTGAAGAATTTTTCGGCTGCAAATAAAGTTGCTCTGTTGCCACGGCATAAGGAGCAGATGTTAAACTTTGCCAACCAATTTGTCGGTGTGCCACAGGACTTTTGGGGCAACACAATTTTTTCAGACGAAAAGGTTTTAAAATCCTGCTATGATGGCTCTGTGCGTGTATACCGCCCAAGAAATTGCCGATATGAAGAGCGCTATATAAATCCTACAGCTCGTAGTGGGCGCTTCTCTATCAACGTGTAGGCATGGATATGTTGCCAATGAGCAGGTGTTACTTGGAGAATCAGAGAGCGTCTTACGCTCGCATTTTGGATTATGTTATGTTACCTTCCGTTTCCATTTTATATCCCGAGAACTTCACTTTCGAGAAGGAAAATATTTTTATTTCCTCTTTCCATTTTCCATATTTCAATTAAATTTATATTTCAGGATAATTCCTCTATTCACAAATCACGAGTTGTTACTGAATGGCTGAATACAAACCATATTAACACTCTGCCTTGGCCCTCTATGTCGCCGCATTTAAATCCGATAGAAAATGTATGGACACAAATGGCAAAAGACATGTATAGCAGAAATTTCCGACCAGCGAACGTAGAAGAACTGTGGTTGGCGATTGAAAATGCCTGGGAAAATATTGGCGAGGATTACACCAGGACACTAATATTGTCTATGAGAAATAGGCTTGAAAAAGTTATAAACGCGAATGGTGCTTGGATCAAATATTAATTCATAGTAATTTTCTTAAGTTCTCAGTTAGTTTGTTAATTTAATGGATTTTTTTACAAGAGACGTCCTTACCATATAGATTTTCCTTAATAAATACTGTATATAAAATGCTGTCACCCTATAACTGACAGATACTTCAACCTAAAATAATTTTGAATGTGATCTGTTTACAAAAGCCTGCTTCACAATGGGAAAATTTCCAAAATTTCTCATAAGAGTCGTTTACTTTCAATTGAACGGCACTGTACATATAAAGAGTAAACTAATTAAAAAAAGACAAAAAATCATCAAGAGAATAAAAACACTGTGCAAGTAAAAATTTTTTTGTGAACGTTTTTTGTCTCTCAGACATATGGTTTACATCATTACGTCTAAAATAATTTTTTAAAATTGTTATATAGATTAGTGGGTAGCTTATTATTTCTTGTTTTGTTTATACTAGAAAAAGGTACTACAAGATTACCCGCTTGCCTGGTATTGTAGTGATGCATGTCAGAGTGCATTATGAATTCAGACTACAGAATTCCAGAATTCAGTGGATGAGCATCAGCGACTCCAACAGATATATACTGGGCACCGGTAAAATCTTGAGTTTTATAAATATGTCCTTGCATGGAGAACTAGGAGCCGCAGCTATGAGGCGACAAGACAAACGCTCTACGCGCAGTACTAGAATTACCCCACAGGGCAATTCCTTAGGCAAAGCGACTGTGAAATAAAGAGAAGTATACTATTTTCATTATGTTATTGTCAACGAAAGGTCTTATCTGCCTCATAACAAATATTTGGGGCGAGAGTTTACAGCATATATTATCAATGTGAGATACCCAGTTTAAATTAGTATTAAGTTTAACCCCAAGTAAAGATACTGTTTTGGATTGTGAGCATTTATCCGAGGTAAAAGTTGGGTTTTGTGTTTTAGAGACATTTAATTTTAATAAATTAGCTGAAACCCAAGCTGCGCTTAGATTACTCATACTCAAGTTCACGTCGCCTTGGGTTAACAAGGTGGTATCATCAGCAAATAGGATACACGTGCTATTTCGAATATTGACTGGCAAATCATTTATATATATAAAAAAAAGTAGCGGATCCAATACGGATCCTTGAGGCACGCCATTAAAGGTTGGAAGCATACTCAATTCAACATTGTCAACACTGACATACTGTTGTCTACCAGCCAGATATGAACCAAGAAGATTTAATTCACTGTTGTGAATACCATAGTATTCAAGTTCTTTCAGCAAGATGTCAATTTTGACGCAATAAAACGCTTTGGTAAGGTCACACAATGTGGCATGCATTGCGGTACCTTCATCAATGGCCTCCACCACGTCATCTATAACGGCTAGAAGAGCCTTGGTAGTGGGACAGTCCTTCCTAAATCCAAATTGATATAGGGACAAGATAGATTTATTCTCTAAAGAAGAAAGTAGTTTCTCTTTTATTATATGTTCTAGAATTTTTGAGAATATTGGTACAATCGCGATAGGTCTAAAATGGTCTGCTATATCGTGATCGCCTTTTTTATGAATAGGTAGAATTTTAGTAATTTTAAGGCTGTCAGGCCACGTTCCTTCTATAGATTTATTAAATAACAGAGCCAAAGGCTTTTATAATATATATATATATATATATATTATAACTTTTATAATACGGCTATTTAGTCCATAATAATCTGGACAATTAGTATTTTTTAGCTGCGGAATGGACTGACGAATATCAGTCTCTAGAATTGGCGACATAAAAAAACACGAAGAAGGTTTAGGTTGATTATTTATTAATAACATAGGATCAATATTTGACGAAGTAATGGAATTAAGAACAATATCGGATATTGAAGAAAAAAAGTCATTAGTATAATGCTTATAATTATGGTCTTCCGAATTGACAATAACAATACATACAACTAACACACAATACATACAATAACAATACATACACTAATACACAATAACAATAGTATTAGTATTAATTATTAAAAAGATCCAATGAATTTTTGACCCCTAACGAATTAGTATAAAAACTCATAATTATGTATAACTTTAAGTTTCATTATTGATAGTCTTGTAAGCTGCATCACTGTAATTATTATTTACAATTTTATGCTGTGCTACACATCAAAATTCACCATTTCTAATATGTATTACAAAAATCCATAATATAAAATGAATGTGGATAGAAGTGGGTTTTAAGCTTGTTATGGATGTGAATGCTACACCAAAATAACTCTACATGCATATCAAACCGATGGAGTGGCAAATATTCCGTAATTTAGCTTGCTATATACACTCCGAGATACAATCTCCCCTTTTTAGTGCAATTCGTTTGCTCTTTGTATATATCTGAGTCTCGAATACAATAAATATTCCTGAAAAGCCATTAAATTTCATTCGGATAGATAGTAGCATCGGAGTTTCCAATAAGTTAAATTAAAAAGGGGCCACGATATACAAACAAACTTCTGGGATGTATCTGCAGCTTATCTTATTCGCAAATAAGCACTAATGCAAATCCCGAACCATGTTGTGTCTTGTAGTTGGTGCAATCAGGTCTAATACCGGATTATCTAAGTTGCACCAACTTTCCTGTAACATCGTTAGAACCGATGAGGCTTGCTTATCGGCATAAAAAGCGTGTTGCGGATCTTTTACGGCTTATCCACTAATGTATCATTAAATAAATAACGTAACTCACATACCTATATGTTTGATTTGAAGCATTTTAATCGGCATATTAATATGCTCCTTGCGAGTCTGAGAACTGACAATATTAAGTGATCACGAATAACGGTGGAGTTATAAACGCGTTTCTTTATTTCCCTTAGCCACTTCAACCGATTCAAAACCTCATTTACCCATAGTAAACTACTTGGAAGTAGCAATAAATTCTCAGATTTTTCATTTTGATGTCTCTAAAAAACTGGGTTCTATGTATTTGACGGAAAGTGTAAAATTCAAAAATAACTAGGTCACGGATTATTTGAAAAATTCTTCCCTTTCTAAAGTGACCATTTTACATATATTTTAAATACATGTTTAACAACAACTGGAATTTATATTTCAGTCTGGAAAAACTCTCATGTGATTCCATATCCAAAAAAGAATAAACCTGAAACGCTATCAGATTTTCGCCCAATCAGCATTTTTCTTACTTTATAAAAATTATTATAAAAAATCGTGCGAGTTGTATACTGTTGCGTACATTGTATACTTTGTAAATTATATTTATTTTAACTTTGTTATATCCAGTATCGTAAGCTAAAAAATTAATACCTACATACATACATGCCGGATGAAGGCACAAGTTGCTGAAGCAACAAATACACATTCTGCGTTTATTTAATATAATGGCTGCGCTGACCGTAATTAACATTACATTTTACAAAGTGTATACCTGTGGGAATCGTTTATTTTTGGTAGTTCTTCTGCACAAACACGTAATTGGCGCAGTCAGTAGGATAGCATCAACTGATAGACTCTTCGTGCTCAACAATCCAATGTTCCAGAATAGGCATGTACATGCCAAAGCAAGTGAGTATCCTTTCCCTTTACGACAAAGGTATACGTGAAAACTAATTTTAGGAAAGCAAATTCCCATGTTGTTGTTTTAAGAAATAAAAGAGCAACGAAATTATTCTATTATTCCTTGAACCTATATAAAATTCCAGTTTACTCGGTCTCATATACCTTTTTTAAATAGACAAACTAGCAAGATAACTGGTTATTGCTGAAACAAGAGATTGAAATTGAAATAATTTCACAAACAATAATTTGTTCTGTTAATCCTTGAACCACCTCTATAATATTCCAATTTACCCGTTCATATGCCTTTTTGGTAGACAAGTGAGCAAGACAACTGGCTGTTGCTGATACAAGAGATTGAAACAGAGCAACTGATGAACAACGAAAATGACTTCGAAACCTTAAATAACTCAAACCTTATTATAAGACCAGCTCGTTTAAATTTACAAACAGTAACCATGAATTATCACCTCGTAAAAATGTGCATAGATCCCATCGGAATTTTCGACGGTAATACATTCGTATTAAATGACTTTATATCAGGATGCGATGCATTAATAAATACCTTTACAGACCCTAGCAATACTTCTCAAGCCATTGCTTTATATACTTATTTATTTAGGTCTATTTGTTCAAAATTACAGAGATCCTAATGAGAATTAGTTCTAGGTTCGATCTAGACGATTGGAAAAAAATTAGGAATGTTTCACTATCCACTTTTGGCGATACTCGAGACTTAACTTCTCTGCAACAAGATTTATTACATTTAACAATAAAGAGAAATGAAGAAAGTGTGCAGTCATTTTGACAAGGAATTTCAGAGATCCAAAGTTTATTATTGTCAAAATTAAAGCAATCAGAACATGACGAAATGATGAAACGTCATTAACCACAGTGTATTAAAAATTAATTCAAGGTACATATAATATACTTTTTTTTATATTATATTTATATTTATATACCTATTTACCTAATATTTATTTATCAACAAATGATTAAAGTATCCAAACCTAAAGATCTAGAAAGTGCAATAAGTATTATAAATCAGGACGAGCAATATAATAAATACCAATACTCATTTAATAAAGTATTTCACTATAAAAATCCACTAAATAGTAATTTGCAACTAAATAATAATTTCCAACTAAACAATAATTTCCAACAACACACTAAACAAAACTTTACGCGTAGTGTAAAGCCCCAATATAATCAATACAACCAATACAAACAACCATTACTACAAGGAACAGACATTACACAACAGAGACCAAATTATCAGCATAATTAGTATAAACCCCAGAATATATGAAAACCTAACCAAACATATAATAATTCTAAACCTCTGTACCAATGTCCGTTGTATCAGTGATGCCTAAACACTAAACAGCCACAATAGTTATATGTAACCGGTTGGGAAAAGTACTATTTTGTATAACGAGCAGATTTCTGCTCTGGAGCAAAAGGATGCAAGTTACACAAAATAGTGTTTCCCAGCGTGTTTCATACAAGATTTTTTTCTAATTTTCAGCAATTTTGTATTTTATGAGAAGAAAACTCTGAATTTTATACGTTTAAAAACAATCTAGTAGGTTTTAACGGTATGACAGCTTGTCACTTTCATAGCTTGTCAGGCCTAGATAACCTACTATGAAATGAACTTTACAACACGTTACGAAAAATTTTACTTTTCGTAACTGGTTGTGAAAAGTAAGATGTTTCCTAACGTCAAAGGTTTTGAAAAGTGTCATTTTAAACATCAAAATTAGAAAAAATACAGTCCAATATTTTAATAAAAAACAGAATACAAATTTGCCACAACGAACACCAAATTTTAATCAAAGTTAATCTCGCCCAACTTTCCTCGCTGCAGAAGTATTTCATCGAGACACGGACTTCAACCAGAATCTCACAGATCAATATAATCAGGATCATTCAAATATTTATGAAGAAGAGACTTAAAAATTTTGGAAATCGCTATGAAAATCATAGTCAAGAATTTTATCAAAATGGTAATCCTGAACTTAGTAATGAATCCATCGAAAACAAAAATTTTCATATTAAATATTGTGCAATTTCGATCGCTCCACATATTTATAAAAGATGAATGTAATATGTATGATTAATTCAGCTTTCTCTTTTGCATAATTTACGGAAAATAGTGACGAAATTTAGATGTAAGCCAATTTGCGTAATAAATCAACCAAGTTTCATTGTTTTGAATCCAGTTATTAATTTTATGAAAACGTACAAATATTAATTATACGGCATAGGGGAAGTCATAGGGATGCAAACTGCAATATAAAACTGCAATCATAACGCTATAAATTTGAAATTCATTCGTGATCTGAATTGTGACGTAAAAGTAGAGAGATTTCATATTATATTTAAGAGCACATAAGAGCCAGAGTTTTTGAATCGCGAGCTGGGATATTATTTAATATATCGCAACATGGAACAGAAACAATAGAACCGTTTAAAGCCAGTATAATTGAATATCCGATGTTAGAGCGAACCAAAGGCGCCCGGAATATCTACAATGGCCGGCGATAAAATTTAATTAGGACTGCGTTTTTGTAATTTGCAAATGACCGTTTTGTTGGATAATTACACAGTAATTACGGTAACTTGCTGAAAATATTTAAGGAAAATTATATGTCTGCCAAATAAATATCTTATTTTTTCTCTGTAATCCCTATTAATTTAATATCTATTTTAAAGAGGAAAGAGGGTAAGTAAATATTTTGCTAATATTAATAAATTCATAATTATACCGTTATGTATAAAGAAAATTACCTTAGGTTGTGTATACCTCGATTTATGCTTAGATTGGACGGTAAATGAATTTTTGCAACTATTAGTTAGCACTATTATTTTAATTATTATTATTTATTAGTTATTTTTACAATTATTTTAATAGTTTGCAACTATTAAAATTGGTCTCGGAGAAGTTTGGAAAATGTCGTCAGGAGTGGAAAAACGAGAAATCTGGAAGGCTTAACTTGAAAAGAAGAATCTACCTCAAGCAGTAAGGCTCCAGAAGCTTATCTCTAAAGTCCCTGCAAAACTACTGGATGCATTAAAGTTTCCCTTGGGAAACACAACGGTTTTCCATACACGGAAACTAGATCTACTACTCCAAATGCACCTTCTGGACGTCATTAAGTCAAATATATCAACAATTTTCGACAATACGAATTGACTCTGGCACCTGGCCAGTTGGGCATAACATATATCTACTATTATTCTACTATTAACCTAAATAAATAGTTGTTATGCACCTCGCGGTGGGTTTTACAATTTTACTGCGATACGGTTGCCCCTAAAGGAAATGGCATGGTACTTAATATATTTCTTGTACAACTTTTTCTACAAGTTATGTCGTCATTTCCATTGCCCTTATGCGTATGAGCCCAGCTGCTCGGCGGCCTAGTACTCTGTACTATTATTCAGCGCAGCTGTATACTGATTCGTGGTACACTATGGCTTCCTATTACGCACCATATATGATATTACAATGTATACTACGATTCAGAGTACAACTATGTTTTAGCGATCTGAAATGCAGTATAAAATGGTATCAATAATGCGTATTTGTCTCTGCCAAAATATACTGCGATTTAGTATTAGAACAAAATGTAACGAATCGCGCAGGAGAAAAAGCTTGGTTATGTCAAAGTTTACAGAATATATTTTATGCAATAAATTTTGTTATGTCTCGTGTTATTATTTTTTTTATCGCAGATGTTTACAAAATAAGCGTGTAGTAATTGCGTGCATATATGTCATCATGGATCTGAGATTCAATGAAAATTATCTAAATTAATAAAATTTAATTATGCAATGAGAAAACCTCTTCGATAATCGATAATATTTCATTCTAATAGATAATGCTAAATCCAGAAAAATTGTAACTAATCGAAATAGACATAAGGAGTATCCGGCTGCTGTTGATTTGTTGACAAAAATAGTTAATAGAAATACTACATATAGGCCAAGCGCGAGTCGGACTTGCGCACGAAGGGTTCCGTACCGTTATCTATAAAACAGCAAAAACACGTTTGCTTTATGGGAGCCCCCCTTAAATATTATTTTTATTTTAATGGTAGTATCTCGTATGACCGGCGACTCCGGCATTTTTGTCTGGGAATAACAGAGTAAGCAATGGTTGAATACTTACCTAATTTAGATCAGACTGTGCCCCTGTATACATGCTTAACAACAAATGCATATGACTATTAATTTGTCGATATGTTTGACGTTAAGAAGAATTAAAAGTTGTAATCCCAGTTCGTTCTAGGAAGTAATTTATAATTATGAAAAGTACCTACTTAATTCTTGTTCCTGTTAAATTTTGATCGAGTTTAGTAAGATTTATCTAAAAAGTCTATTTAAAGTTTAAAGAGGTTTCAATATTAAAAGAGTTGATTGATGACTTCTTTTATAATTTATCATCCTTATATCTGCACGAAACTTAAATTTTATAGCTAGGTGAACCTTTTGCGAGCGACTATAATGTATAATATACAATCCCTCTTTTACCCTATATGGAAGAGATTTCTAATACATGTTTAATTAAAATGCGTATACCTACATTGTATATACATAATATTCGACGAGGAACTGACAGCAACTACAAGAATAAAGATGGGTTCATAAAAAAAATATTAAATTACCTAAATCTTATTTCACCATTAATCAAGCAAAAAAATAATAACGCACAAAATTTGGAAGACTTTTCCAGCATAGGGATGAGGTTTCATCAGTTACTAAAATAATATATTCTGCTGGTATATCTAAATAACTCGGTTTGTGTATTGCGGAGGTTATTGAAGCATCGTCCATAGCGATGTTGCGGGCTAATAAGTAAATGTGGCCCGTTAAAGCAATCAAGGTGATCAGCCGTAGACAGAATACTTTGAAAATACTGTTTTGAAATAAAATAAAAAATCTCTTGCTTAACGCAGTGCATTCACTCGATCATGAATTCAACTAATTGATAACATGAGAGTGAACACGAGATGACTTAACGATGAATAAACTTCAATTAAAGCAGCAAACACCGTGGAAGTGATATTTAGTGGAAAGATAGGTCGAAGAGTGCCTCGTCTTGTTAGGGTGTGTTGTATATCGATTTTCAGGCGTCGCCGTCGTCAGTTACACTAACCAATTTAATAATCCCGCAAAAACTAAGTTTAAAGCATCTCCCGTATCGCGTTTCTGTCAGAGATGATGTTATGCAATAACATTTCAATCGGTTATTTAATCACGTTCCACACCTTGACAGCGACAAAATTATCTCTAACATTTTCGTTGCTTTAAGGTAAAGATACATTTTCTCGGTGCCCTCAAATGAACATGACATGTGTCATGTGTCAGGTCTCCAGTATATAATTTGTAGGTACCTACATAGCGAGAGGCACTTTTGGTTATCATATATTATTGTTTTCAAGATTCCGATATGCCTGTCATATGTAATTTTTTTCCTGTTTTACGACTAACGCTCAAGATAATATTTCACCCGGTTATGACGCACCCATGAATTGTAGTATTTAATCAGCAAAAAATCTTCAGACAAGCCCCACGTTTCTTTATCCAATTTCACTCCGTTCAACGTGCCACTGGAAATAAAAAATACTCCTTCCTGTATTGAAAAATTACAGTATAAGTATAATAGGTACGTCATTATTTTTTACTCATTATCCCTTGTCCCTGCCACAAGAAAAGGGTAGAACCCGATTTTTTTTGGTTAAGTTCAAGTTCTTTTAACTCTTATATTGATATAAAAGTTTTTGTTCAGTAATATCTCAAATTTTCAATGGACCACATATTATGGATAAAATAATGGGTGTTACTCTTTTCTTTTATACCTTTCTCACTTCAATCCACATTTGGTACTTCCGTTCCATTTGGTACTTCCGTGGTACTTTAGGTGTCCTAACCAAATTCAAATTCATTTATTTACAGCTATTTACATTAATAGGTTTACAGGTTTATGATAGTACCTTATTTTGTTATATATACATGTTCTTATGTCCTAAGCATGTATATACATATATTACGAATTGCAGCCGGGTGTTTGTGGCCTTTTCTATCTTCCTCCTGCCTTATCTTTGTGTCCATGATAAAAAAAAAAGAATGGTACACCTGTGGGCGATTTGGACCCCCTCTCCGCTTCAGCTTGTGGGGGACTGTATTGACCCATGATACTAAGACTACAAGATATGCTAACGCGCATGCGATCCCCTCCCTCTGCTGACGTCATCCCGTGACAAATTTTAAATATTCAAATTTGACACATCTTTAAAATACATTATTTTAAAGTTTAAATACATTATTTACCAGTACCAGTTGTACCAGTTATACCAGTAACAATAATAAAAAAAGTAAAAATTCTTCCAGTACATATCGATAATTTACTTTCCAACTGCAGCAGAGATTTGTAAATTATGGGTGCAAAAGTGCTACCAAGCGCATGATTTTAATATTAAAAATGCTAGAATATGTTGCATTTTTCTGATTATAATTTTCATGTTAAAGAAAAATTATTGCAATTGCCCGAAAATAAGTGGAAGTTGAGAGATAATGAGAGAGTTTGCTGAGATAATGCACCAAAAATATTTTAACTACGCACGAGGTGTATGTTCACAGATGGACTTGACACATCAGACTCAGCGTTAATCCAGAGACTAATAACGTTAAAGCGACTTAACTTTGTTTGCCTCTAGGGAAGCCGTGGACTTAATATGGTTTAAAAGGCATCCGATAAAACGAAAACATCCGATAAAACGAAAAATACGAAACAATGCGCCATAAAATGTTAAGTAACTTAGCATGCTTAGCTAAAATATTGCAACTTTGGACTTAACATAGTCTGGCTCTGGGGTACAGACACGCTCTCGCGATTATTGTCGTTAGATCTCGTCCGCGGTGTCAGATCTGATTGACAGTTTTTCGAAATTGTAACTGTCATTACCACATAAGTATTGATAATGTGATTTTTAGTAAAATATATAATTTTTTCGACTAATTCTTTTGAATTTAAGCTTTAAAACTGCTAGCTAGCAAAATCGCAGAGTTTCTGGGTTTGGCGATTCCGAAACAATAGACTGGCCACTGTTTTAGGCGCTCGTCGGCCACCATTCTTGTGGATGCTGGAGGTGGTTTGCTAGCGCTAAAGAGGCATGGTGGTTAGAGCTCGTCTGCAGTTGCTGAAAGCTATGTTGTTAATTCTACCAAAAACAAAACTGAAAATGCGTTAAAGATCTCAAGTGTTATTTGTGGTGGTGAAGCATTAATATGGCTTCATCCTCTGGGGCCACTATGTTCCACGACTACACATTGGCGGAATCTTCTGTAACTTCTGTTCTTAACAATAATGTCACTATGGCCCATCTAAGGCCACACCAGTTTTTCATATGTGTATACTGTTACTATTAATAATTATTATCACAAAATACAAATAAAAATATTTTTCATCTACTACTGGCGTGGGGTCAAGGGCCAAGACGAACAAGATGCAAGCAGAGGTTAAAATGAAAGACTTACTTAACTATTTAAATAAAAATGCCAATTGGTTTTCAATGCCATTTCAAGAATGGTACAATCCATCCAGTAACAACAGCTATCGAGTCCAATTGTAGCAGAACGAGAAAAAAATCATAATATTACCAACAACAATCTGTATTGCAGTGACGTTAGGTTAATTAAATTAAAATCTACTGTCAAAAAAAAAGAGAACTTCATAAAAAAAATATTAACGCGAAAGTTGACTAATTAGGCGCAACAACACACACTTAGCAAAACGAAGCACTAGTACACGAAGGTGAGAGATCGAGACCCTTCGAGAAAAAACGAAAAACGCTCTGCACTCCGAATACAGGAACGCAACAAAATGTATCAAACATTGTGATGATCTGTCTGTGCAACAAATTTGTTATACTGTTTCATACTTAACCTCATCTTTCGTAAATACCATTTTCTCTTATGTATTATAATTAGTACAAACCGTTTTTATTGTAGTATGTGTAGGGAAGAGGGAGAATATGTTTTATTCATAATATTATAGAGATGAGAACATCATAATTATGTTATTCTCTTTTAAAATTTTGTTACCTGAAAATACTTTTATGGCGTATAGTTTTTTCGTAGCTATCCAATAAAATGCATTGAATTGTGGAGTAGCTCACTTAAGGAAAAGTGAAAACGTAAGCTGTGTCGTGGCTGTCTGGGTACATTATAGAGTGTATTATGTTTAATGGTTTAAGGAGACTTATAAACAATCCCATGTACTTTAAGAGAATTTTCCACCGAAAACTTTGCATTGCTTGATGCTAAATATGATCAACAGCCTGGAACAGAAACAACAGAATGTACTGGACCATCTAATATTGCAAAGAGTGAAAGAAATATAACAAAATATAAACACAATGGTTAAGAGTATCAATGTTTGTGTTCTTAAAAATAATTCTAAATGGATATTTTATGATGGAAGGCAGTTTCGCTACCTGATACATCAGTGATTTTATTTATACCTATGAACATCCATTATCTCTTACTAAGAATGCTCATCATGATTTCATGGTTTAAACTGATACATTGAAAGACGTATAAAATATGTGCTTTAGTTGTTACCCTTTCTTTACTTAAATCATAGTTTTGCTATTCTAATAACCTGAACAGAAATATACTCGCAGCATCAACTACCAAGGATTCACAATATTTACGAGAAGTTAAAGATACATTTTATGTCATTTTGCCGTCATATTGAAGATATTTGTGTTGGCGGGTTTTTGCTTTCAAATAAAGTCCATTTCGAGAAACTTTGTTATCGCTAAACTAATTCTGTAAACTTCTTGTCAGTTATTTTATGGTATTTCACATCTCGAAACCTTTGATAAGTCGCCGAAAGCTATTCGGCGAGAATATATATTATTTGTTGGAGTTGATTTCTATTGTTTTAGTTTTCTTTTAGTCGTGTTTGAACGTTGAACGAATTGGGAATATACCTACATATCCATACGGGGCTATGAATCCTATAAAACGGAATGTCTACGAATCCTATAAAAAAATAGTTTCTATGTTGAAAGAATTATGCCGAATTAAAATGAGTTCCGACGTTTAGACTTATCATTAGATTTATTTATTTCTAATTTGGCACATTTTGTTAGCTGAAAATTACTGCAGAGAGCAATAACATGGTACATTTCTGTCAAACAGTGCACAGCCTTATTGTTGTTTAATCTTAATCTATCGACAAGCACGTGCCAGTAATTCGGTATCAATAGGAGTATTTCCTAAATAGAGAATTGTTATTTATCAAACTAACAATATTAGAGCTTTTCAATCTCTTCATTATTTATATGTTTATATATTTAGATCTTGGTGGCATAATACAATATCTTGGTGGTATATAATAATGTGTACCTATGCGAAATTAAACTTTGGGACCAAATGAATCTGTGTTCCATCTCTTGATTAATCTCGTTTGAAAAAGTTTTTAAAATTATTTAAAGAAAATTTGAGGTAAAAATAGAAGCAACGTCTACTTCAGTTTAGTGTGATGTGAGATATATTTTACACGAGAACCATTGTTTTTTTTTATAACTAACTATTTACATGCTACATCTAATAGCTAAATCACCTAATCCCGGACACTGACCCAATGAATGTGATATATGGCCAAATCATGCAACAAGCCCTCCATATTAAATTGGTAATTCGGAAGGCGTGTGGTACACGTGCATCTCATGCGAGTGCAGAATGACAAATTGCATCTCGTGAATTATTATGCATTGTAGTACAAAAATATATCTTGCTTTCAAGCCAAAACACAAACGTGCTTTGCAGAGAGCAGCAGTACCTACCTTCATAACAAATTATATATACATATATATATATATATATATATATATATATATATATATATATATATATATATATATATATATATATATATATATATATATATATATATATATATATATATATATATATATATATATATATATATATATATATATTTAAGAGATATTTCAACTACTTTTTGCATCATTTCACTTATCGGAGACCTGATTGCACTGCCGGAAGCAACCGGAAGTAACGCCAACTTTTGATTTTTAAATAGGACACCCTCTGTATCTTTGATATTCGGATAGAGATTTTTTACCCGAGTACAACCATGTCTTTAGAACCTTTCTATGACGATTCCTAACGATTTTATAGCAGTTTGAAATAAAATCAACAATAAAATTAAAATGATTTGCTCAAGGTGGCCGTGACCAAATAAAATGTCTGTCGTGTCAAGTTGATTTATGTCAAAAACATACCTATTATCAGTTTAGTTTTTGGTACTGAAAGAAAAAAGCAGAAGCAAATACAATACTTTATATGAGCGATTTATAAATTAAAATATTGTCTGATATTCTTTACAAATGAGGTTCAAATTGGGTACCCTAGTGCTCAATGCAGGCTGCACATCTTTTGATCTCGGTATTAGTTACTCTGAGATTAGTATCCCGTGGAATATTAGCTATCTCTTTTCTAATTCGGTTTTCTAAATCTTCCAAGTTGTCTGGAGGTGTAACGAAAACTTTATCTTTCAGATACGTCCACAAAAAATAATCGCACGGATTTAGATCTGGCGATCTTGCAGGATATCTAATTGGTCCCTTAGTACCCATCCATGATTCGCGCATTGTGTGGTGGCGCGCCGTCTGGGTGAATTATAACACTTGCGTACTCATTAACTGGGAGATCCTCCAAAAAAAGTTCAAGATTATTCTATTCTTGAAGTCTTGATTTTGTGCGTTCCTTTCTAAAAAGTAATGGCAAAAGTTTAATCGACGCTCTGGATCGTTTCCATGCAAGCCCTGCACCAAGTTGGTTTTATACGCTTTTAGATGATGTTTTTTCATAATTTTGAAAACTGTAGTAGGTCACAAATTCAAGTTTTGTGATCTTTCACGCAGCGACTGATTGGTGCCTTCCATTGCATACTCACAGAACACTTAATTCAGCTTCCTGATTAAATTGACGGTCCGGTTGTTTATGTCGTATAATTGAACAAGTTTTTCGAAATCTCCTTTCGACCCTGTAACATTTCCATCTTGATGGGGTTTTCCTGCCGGCATATTTTTGAGCATACCTTCGACGAGCTTCTGCGCCCTTCTTATTGCAAGCGTAATAAAGCTCAACCATCTGCAAGCGTAATAAAGCTCATCCATCAAATGCATATTTTCCATTGCGAACAGTACTTATTATTGTAGACCCTTAATTTCAACTTTGCGCGAATTTAACTGACAGCGCTTTTTGACATGAGCAACGAACAAGCCTCAAACGTCAAATATATCATTTGATTACGGCCACCTTGAGCAAATCATTTTAATTGAGTTGTTTTCGAGTTGTTTCATTGTTCGATTTTATTTCAAACTGCTATAAAATCTTATATTAATTTTCGTCGCAGAAAACTTTTAAAGACATAGTTGTATTCGCATAAAAAATCTCTTTACTTCCGGTTACTTCCGGAAGTGCAATAAGGTCTCCGAACGGTCCTTATTGCACCTTATTGTTAATTTATTTAATATTTTTATTTTAACAAATTGTAGAAAGATGTTCTGTATCTTTTTTGTTATTACATGCATACGAATTTTTTTGGATATAAATTGGATACCATAATTAGTCGTGTTTGATAATTTTGTTCTTTATTAAAAACTGTAGCATTTTCGTAGATAAATCGATGACCTGTTTCATTAGTATGTTTTTTTAGAGTTGTAATATTAGCTGAATATTTGTGACCTTTTAAACGTTCTTCAAGAAGTTGCATTGTTTGACCAATGTAGACCTCATCACATTGTCTACATGGAATTTCGCATATACAGTGTGTAGTTTTTCAAGTAGATTTTTGTCTTGTAATGTTGTGTAAAGGAATTTTAAATTGTTTGTATTTTTGTGTGTTGTTGCACACAGGGGCGAGTGTATTTATTTCTTCGAGTGTATTTATATAAGAAGTTGATGATAGATGTATCATTATTTGAACGAATCTACTTATTTGATGACTAATTACGTTTTTGGGTGATTGTATATAAATTTATAGATAATCGTTTTGGGATAGTTTAGTGTTAATAACTAAGTGACAGATCTATCATTCTGAGAACAAATCTACTTATTTGACAATCAAAACCATATTAAATAGGTGACCATAAAACCGACAACACCACACCCATGACTAATTTGGGTTATGACACTATTCATAGCATTTTAAAAATATGCTACCGACCAGTGGAAGCGTTATTACTTGGTGATACGAAAATTTACGCCCAAAATCCTGTTCTACGGCAAAAATACGTAGGAAACAAAAATAAACACGCCTGTGGCTCAAAAGCTACCTTCTTGTCTCTATTTCATCTCTGACAACTGGAATATAATTGATTATTATTTGTTACAACGGTAGATAATGTAGGTATGCCTATAATATTATTAATATTCGCTTTAATATTTTCAGATACTAACTTTGTCACTTCTAATTGGTGAAAAAATATTTATATAATAATATTGCCTGCAAAATTTTAGCTACTATAATTAAAAATTTTACATATATGATATATCTGCTGAATTATGAAAATTATTTTAATTATATTTTGAGATTAATTATATATTTAATTACGTTTCATTAATGTATCAGTATAAATCAATGAGATTATAAAATGTATTTATATATTAACATTATTTTATTAATTATAGCATTATGGCATATGTTAACATATTTATAATACCTTTGCCAATTCAGTTTCGTTTCATTTGTTACAACGCATCAATTTTAAATTATGGAATATATGGATAAAATCACATAACGATTTACATTATTTTACTTTATTCAGATTTCTATTGTTTTTTCAATAACTGTATATAATACAAACAAATTCGTGAAAATCATACAGTTAAACTCAATCAAATTAATCAAACGCATTATAAAAATATACTCTGTGGAAATGCAGATAATTTATGGCGTATTTTGAACAGATAGACTCATCACGGGAGTTAGTGAAGGATTTCTTATGGGATTTGACATGTAATAACTATGATAATTTAAATTTTCAATGATGATAAAATTTTTCTCCATAGTTTTTATTACTTTACCCGAAATCTCCATAAGGTAGAGGCCGGGAAAATAAAAAAAATATGATGACAATAACGTCACAAGACCGGTCTGGTGATTTTACACTATTTTACATCAACTCATCTATGAAGTACCGTACCCCGGAAAACGTTGTACGTTTATAGCAGTTTTTCATTAGTAAAAAGATTACTATTATTATTACTTAAGATTACTACATTAGTATTTCAAAGTTATAATAAAATTAAAATAGTAATTGAACGTGTAAGAATCCTCAAATGTATTTAGTACTTGGTGATAATTCGTAAAATAGACATTGGAATGTGTTTTGTTTTTGTTGTGTGGCGCGACTTTTATCTGTCAAATGGCCAATGCCGGCACCTGGTGGAAGTTTTTCTGTGTAAATTTTAAATGTTCTGTGTAAATTTTAAAAGTATATATTTCCTGTTATAAAACACGTGTTAGTTAAAAATATACTTCACTACTTAAGGTAGGTGTTATTTGTTGAAAGAATTATTTCTATTGAAAAATGTTTTAAGAAGTATAATTAAATTTATTCTATCAATTTTCTACTATAAGAGATTTTACTAGGTATACTTTAATTTTTAATTAACAAATTTGGAATTTAATATTTTATTGTATTTATTATTCAAATTTATATAATAATCGCAAAATAAAAAATGAATTGAATACTTACAACTTACAACACTCATTAGATATTTACTTTCCAACTATTGTATAAATTTCAAAAATTACAAATTTAAATATTATATCTAGTGAAATATTTTAGAATATTGATAGGTTATATGTTATTTATAGATGATAATGTAAGGGATGCGATAATGTTATAAAATGAATATTGATTTTACTGTTGTTAATATAATAGGACATGGGTATGTAATAATTTTTCTAATACTCCTGCTAAAATGACATCGCACTAAGTGAATTTTAAGCAC
The DNA here is from genome assembly GCA_964058915.1 of Tetropium fuscum. Taxonomy (NCBI): domain Eukaryota; kingdom Metazoa; phylum Arthropoda; class Insecta; order Coleoptera; family Cerambycidae; genus Tetropium; species Tetropium fuscum. Next base: position 10,570 of record CAXKVY010000958.1, on the reverse strand, counting down.
GTATTATATTTTGTTAATTTGATTTTCGAACTTTGATATTTTTCGTTATTATTTAGGTTGTATATATTTTGCCGGTATTAACAAGTTTCAATTTATTTTATACAGGTTATCGATCAGTGCAATAGATGACACTAAACAGCTCTGTTCGCAAATACATCAGTCTTAAAAAGAAACCTGACAGAAGGATTACCGGCTGAAATAGATAGTAAATTAGAGATTCGGTGAAGACATCTACAGATGTTAAAGTACTAAAAAGTCAAATTCCTTCGCAGATGTGGATTCTCACAGCTCAAGCATCTTTAACAAGTCGTTAGTTAACAATGAGATAAAAGTATTCGCTGACAGGCGAAAATTAAAACACTAAATTAATGTTGTTTTTACGAATTTTAATTACATTTATCCATTTTACATATTAACTGCTATGTGATTATAGACGGAGAGCCGGCGACAAAAAAAGTTAACGTATAAATATAACGTCACGTAATAAAGAAAATGTTTGATCTCATACTTCTTTAACATAGATAAAATTTAATTGGAAAGTCGGCTGGCGTCATTGGTGGACATAATAGCGGCGAACAGATTTAAAAAAATCAATACAATAAAGTGATGAGTCTCATGAATGTGATATGATGAGTGAAAAGTCTGCCTCACGGCGCGCCGTAAGATAAATAGGTGACCGCATGCGCTGCTCGAATGTACCGGGTAAGGAACTGTATGACAGAACGTTGCATAAAAAAATCTATAACAAAAGTGGACCAGAAAAATCGCTGGAAATTATTTTCAAGTTTGTAACATCACCGCTAGAGGGTGTTACAGCAAAGGAGGGTGATACTGAAAATATGTTCTTAGTAATTTTCGTAAAATTTTTAATATCTTAATTTCATAGATCATAACTTCACTTCATGGCTCTGAAAATTAAGTGATGGGGGAAGGTAAACATTTGTAAACGGTTTGGATTAACAGAATGAAACGAATTTGGTTTAATTATACTTCATCATTGCTAGAATAGAATGTGCCAGTTTATTTGTTGCCGCGGAAGCTAGGTGGCGCTGTTTGAAATACAAACAAACTTGTTACATTCTCTTTTAGTAGTTAACAATTTAAGTATCAGAACTTTATTGTAGGTATATTTTACGGAAAACATTGATTTTAAACAATGACTACGCGTTTCCTTTTGCGTGTGTTTAGAAATTGAGGGCGGATATTACTTTCATTACATAAATATTGCCCCAACGCATTTTATAAATTCTTTGTCATATATTTACCACAAATATCTGTGTCGCTTTATTGTTTTGTGAGTTGAACATTGGCAATTCTGTGAAGCTAACCTAGGTCAGAAGGTCTAATTCCTGGGCGTTTGTCTGTTCGCTTCCTTTCTGAGATGAACGTGTAGATGGCATAGTGGTTCTTCATCGCGTAAAAGTTTAAGTGATTTTCTTGGTTAAATAACGTAGTATGTACGTTCCGACATAATGGGATAATACAAGGATCATTGTACATGTGTTGAGATTTTGGATAAGTCCGCACATATCACATTAGCGTTGCGTTGAACTCCCTAGAATTAATTGAGGGACACACACAGTATACTATCGTTTCTTAGCCGTTTTCCAACTAATTAAGTAGTTTTCACCAAATATATAGTCACTTAACCTAACTTTTTTTACTTGTAATGAGACTAACTTACCGGTATGTGTTACAGGGGTTCATTGTCTTTCGGCGAGTGTGTCACAACACCTTTTAGACCATCTTTTAGACCACCTTTTCACCACGTTTTACACTACGTTTAGAACCACATTTCTCTTGGACTACCTTTGGAACCACCTTTAGGACCAGCTTACTGCAGTCCATCGAACCCTGTACCGGTGTAGAGTTACAGGAGAGGTCCACCTTACTGGAAGACTTGTTGCATATCATAGATAAGCTAGTTTTAAGAATATTTTAAAGGAGGACATAGGTACCCTGTTTGATTGACTTGATATTGCTACACTACGTGTTTATGCTTAAAAATACAAAATTATTACGAGCCCTCAGCAAACGTTTGAAAAGTGTCTATAGGTACTCGCCTGGTTACTGTCGCTGGTGAATCAACATATTTGGGTGGGGGTTGCCTCACTATTTCTATGTATATTGATTGCGGAAAGGTGATCGTGCACGTTGACATTTAACCCATTTTTTTATGTGTAAGCTGTTTATGTATATATGTTGGCTTTCCAGGTATAATACCACATTTTTCGTAAATTTTTGAATTATTTTTGAGTTATTTATCACCATTTTTAAATTTCCAATTGTAAAGTAAATAGTAAGTATACTGTGTATAATTACTATTTACTATACTGTGTATACTTACTGTGTATACTTAGTAAGTATACTAAGTATATTATTTTTCTTTTCCTCAAATATTACAGAAAATGCCAGAAAGTAGATTCGATAACCAGGATAATTTGGGGACTAACTGAGTTAGTTGCGCCTGGTGAGTGGCGTCCACGGGATTGAAATTTTTATTTTTATTAAGAGCTGATAGATTAAGAGCTTAGACAAACTTTTATTGCCCACTTTAAATCGCTATTGAATGTACTCCAAAGGGTATTAAACTTTTTGCTTTTTCTCCAAAATTTTAAACGTAAACATATGTTTAGCCTCACATAGTCATAGAGGGAATTAAATTTGCAACAAATAAATGAAAACTGCAACTCGATATTTAATTTTCTATATTCTCTATTAAAATATAGTCTGTCACGTATTACTTGCACGGCAGAATCCACTTCCGCAACGGACATACGGTGGACTGTATTTTCTATTCTAAAACCCATATCTTCTCATATCGTTGGTCGTTCTTGAAACATTAAATCTTTCATCCTACCCCAATGACAAAAATCCAGGCAGGTAAGGTCAGGTGACCTAGCAAGCCACGGAAATAAACTGCCTCTTCCAATCCACTTGCGAGGAAATGTTGTAAAATATCTGTACACATCATTTCCTCCCTTTTCCAATCCACTTTTTAGGAAATGTTGTAAAAGATCTGGACACATATAAGCAGGTTTCATTGGTTTCTTGAAACTTTCATTCTCTATGTGACTATGTGGGAATAAAAGTATGTTTTTATTTGAAATTTCGGAGACAAACTGAAAGTTTGTTTGTATTTCAAACAGAATTAAATTCGCCCATTTTACTCTAGCAATGATAAAGTAAGATAATATGCTCTTTCCAATGAAACCAAATTCGTGTGATTCGTTAAGCCACGCCGAGGTAATCGCCATTTTTCTTTACCAATGTTTACCTTTCCCCACCACTTAATTTTCAGAACTAGGAAAAATATTTTAAGACCAAATATTCAAAATTTTACGAACATTACCATGAACATATTTTCAGTATACCTCATCATAGCAAATTACGGTGATTTTACAAAATTAAAAATAATTTCCAGCGATTTCTCTGGTCTGGTACACTTTTGTTATAGATTTTTCCCCAACGGTCTATGTCATAGTTTCTTTCTCCTTTCCGCTAATGCGACTGAGATAGAATTACACACGCACGACTAAGCACGACAACCACACTAGACTTGAGCCTCCGGTATTTCTGTGTAAAATGTATACCTAACCTGCTTAATCACAAATTATTACTGTCAAACTTTCTGTTAAACCGTACTGTCAAAATTTGTCGCTGTGAGGAATAATGGTGTCTTAGAGAAAAAAGTAAAATTGCTAACCCAAGACCTCTGGACCATTCGGTACTAGTCCCGTTGCAAGAGTATATGGCCCGGGTTGTCTATCTCTCTCTACGCGACGCGTTAACGGAAATAAGACACTCAGTTGGCTCGTCACATCATGTATTTACCTTACACAGTGGTCTGCCTCAATGCCCTTAAAGGTTGATCCATAGGACTTTATCTTTAACGTCACTTTTAGAATCTAAAGTTTGGTTATGAAACTGACTGTAATGAACATTTGAAAAAAGTATATTTACTTCCCAAATACCTAAACGCAACCCCTACGCTTTTTGTTGATCTACAATAGAACATAGCTGCGAAATTCTTACAGGTAAAATGATAATACTTCACATATTTCTTCATACTTCCTTCAACTTTTCACAGCACACGACACGTTGTTCAAAAAACTGGCTAAAAATCCTCGCAACATCAGAAAAACGACATATTCTCGAGCTACACAAGTACACATACGTCAAAATCGTAGCTTTGAGAAAGAAACTGGGGTCGATGTGTACACATACGTCAAAACCATAGGTTAGATAGAGAATTTGGGGTCAATATGGCCGTTCCCTTAACATAACGTGAAATAAAACTGCGCACTCGTCGAAGCTCATTCTCCCTTCTTTCAAATAGTCAGATATGAAGTAATGAACATCTATACCCTGGTGCCGAAATAGTGCGGAGTGATTCATCACCAGCATATGGACGGCTCAAGGAGATGAGGGGCGAAGGGAACAAAATTCCATAGGAGTATCATTTTTTTTTGCTATGGGTTCCTCATCTGTAATGGCACAAAACACACTATTCACACAGACTTTTGTCAACGAGGCGCATATATCAACTGCCTCAGTTTTAGTGATTCCAGAATACCTTTCCAATATTCCTTCGTATACATTTTTCATCATTTCCAGTTCTCCTCCTGTCAAATTCAGTCGCTAACGATTGGAATTATTGGTTTTAGAACCACTACTACTCGCATTCGTCGCTCCATTGCATAAAAACACTAAACACTCGCGTATAACACAATATTATAATTAATTTATATCGCAAATCAACCTTACATAAGACACAATGAAGCGCCACTGTCACGCCAAAACATACCTGCATGAAACAGCGCATGCGTCAATATATCTACGGAAATCCGGCGTCTTTACCTTTGACCAATGAAATTTAATTTAATTTAGAACCGCCTAAAACTCAGCAATGAGAGCGGTAGACCCGGTTACTAATGAGTTTTGCCCACCATTTCTATAGAGTGTACACAAATTTGCACACTAAGAAATTCTGTGATCCATTGTAAATAAGCAGACCGTTCAATTGTGATAGTGGTGTGATATTATGTATGAATCACTCCACAACATTTCTGATCCAGAGTATAGTCTGAAGGACAGTCACTTTAAGTTTTACACTTTACTGGAAAGCGAAACACACAAAGTATCATAAAAGTAGCATGCATCCAGTAAGGCTCCGAAATTAGCCAAATACTGTTAAACAAGAGCATGTTAATAATGAAAGTTCCTCTTGTTACAAAAGCTGATATAGAACTACCTCGTATCTTACAAGCAGCATGTAACATTACATTATTTATAATTACTAGTTTAATATCTTCTAACTTCTTGGAATTTTCGAAATACATCGGAGTTACCTGGTAGTCTACCCCATATTATGCGGTTACTTCGTGAAATATTATACCTCCACAGAAAGTACTAAATTCACGGCAACATGCTACTAGCATACTCTAGAAGCTGGGACGGAGTAAAACGGTTCGTTTACGTTTTCTAGGCCTATTCTTTGTCCAGTTCACCGAAAGTGGTTTAAAATTGCCTGCGCCATAATTTAACGCTCTTGTGGTGTGACTTGCCACTTTCTGAATATTGCAGGATTAAACACAATTGGAATTCGGTGTACGTTTATAAATTAGAAAATTATACGGCCACGAATAATAGACGTGAGGGTGAAAGATGGGGTTGTGTTAGAGATAAAGGGCCGCGTAATTCCGGCCCCTCTGGATAATTGCCGGATAGTTGAGGCCACTTAGCAGCTAATAAAACTTTCTTAACTCGATTTGAATGCGCAAAGACACAATCACGACTTGACCCAGTTTTGTCACACATCGAAGTTGTTGATGATTGCATGTCTTCTGGCATTCTGGGTAAGTAAACCAGTAAAAAAAGGGGTTATAAAAAATGGCATTCAAATTGATTTATTATCAACATTATTAGTGCTTTAATATCAATATTATCCAGGTTCCCATAAGTGCGTTCCCTAAGGATCGACTTCCGTTTTTTTTATTAACGATTTACTGTACAATGTAATCCAAATTCGCTGATGTTTGCAGATGAAGTTTCATAGAAATATTAAATGTCTCAGTGATAGTATGCTAGCATGGTCACGTGATGTACAGGGAATATGGAATCTCTAAAACTCTTCTATAGTGACACTCGGAGTAGTTTTCCCAAACACCAAAACACTTTCACTTCGCTCGACGCGCGTTTCGCCAACCAAGTTGGCATCATCCGGACATGATTAAAAATAATCTTAAACTAAAAATCCACCGTATTTATACTATTTATAGTGACATGATTAGTCACGCTTCTATGATCAGTTGCTAAGCAACGCGTAAAGCGGGCTATACGGTATAGGTCCTTTGTCGCTAGTCATACTGTTTTTACATTTTACAATTTCTATGCTCTCAAATGCATCTAACTGTCTATTATTGGTCGCATTTCTAACTAATCTTAAATTACTAATATCTCTTCTATGATTGTTGTCAAAAGCATGTTGTGCAACACTAGACTTATCTGTTCTTCCATATTTTAGATAAGCCATATGTTCTTTAAATATGGTGTTAATTGATCGTCTCGTTTGTCCAACATAATTCGATCACAATCATTACAACGAATTTCGTAAATCCCGGACCTTTCATTTGGATTAATTTTATCCTTTGGATTGTCTAACAGTTGTTGTAATTTATTATTTGAAGAATGAATCGCTGTTATACCCACGTTTTTGAAGACCACGAGTAAACCGGGGTTCGTACAGGGCTGATGTATATTTTGGAGTCTCTATATCCTTTTGAAACGTCGTAGAATTACGAAGTGTGTCCTTAAATTTACGCTTCCTAATTAGTTTTTCAACTATATCTCTAGGATAACCATTACTCGCAGCTATGTCTTTAATTAATACTTTTCTTTTTCAAACCTCTTATTACTGAGAGGTTTAGTTATTAGGGATATATATATATATATATATATATATATATATATATATATATATATATATATATATATATATATATATATATATATATATATATATGACCGTACTTATCTATATATACGTATATAGATAAGTATCTTATCTATATATACATATATCAAATTCTAACCTATTACATGTAACATGTTAGATACATCTAACGTGTTCTTAACAGGTGGAGTAATAAGGTTGTTACATGATTTGAGGACATTTTTTATTTCAGTGGTAATTCTTGGTAAAGGGTTTCTACTAAGTTCGTTATAAGGAAGTAATGGTCCTTAGGTCATTAGGTTGTTTACCCGTTCATAACAGTCCTCTTTATTTAAAATAACAACCTTATTACCTTTATCCGCTTTTAAATAAAAACAACCTTTCTCTTTATTTCTCGCGCAACCTTTTGATAATCTTTTTTTGATTCTTTGAGCATGACTTTCTATTATCTACGTTATTAATTATATTTTTAAAAATTTGATCTCTGCAAGCCACTCTGACGAGGCCTTTGGATGAATCAGGCAGATATTGAATTGAACTTTCAATCCCTGCCACGACATCATCCAAGATCTCATCAGAAGGGGCTAAGCAAAGTTTAAACCCTTGTTTAGAAGGTAAAGTTCTGCTTTATCAAAAGAGTGTGACGAGTGATTTTCCACAATGTTAACGACCTTCCGAGGAACATTTTTTGGTACATTAGTAGTCAATCTTTTAAATTTTTTATTTTGTGAGGATATTTTTTTAATAAATTTCGCGTTAATTGATAAAAACATGTTCCTCTGAAAATCGCACCATTGTTCATATTCTAAATTATTTAACTTAAAAGTAAGCTTCTTGTAAAGATCGTATGCTTGTATTTCAAGCATACTCCGTTTACTGTACATATAATTGATTTCTAAATCCAGCCATTTTTGTTTTGCAAATAAAGCAACCTTATTTGAAATATTCGAACAATTTGGAATTTTAACTTAAATGAACTCGGAAAAACAGAATGACGTTTCAAGGATTTTAGAAAACAAATATCAGAACCTATTAACCTAATTTTAGTACTGTACTTTCGATAGAGATTCAGTTCCGTTGACCGTGAATCTTGATACTGGATAGGGCTGGAACCTTTGATGTAATTATAACAATTAGTGTTACTTGTAACACTTAAGTGTAATAATTACATCAAAGATTCCAGCCCTATACAGTATTCTATAGTGAGACAACTCTATTGTTTTAACAATTTATTCCATTTACCAAAGTTTTAAGGTCAATAGGTTCTACTCTCTAGCTACGTACATATATCTACATATCTTTGTATACGGGATCCGAAAAAAACTTTGAATTTGTGTTTGTGAGCGAATTTTGGTACTGTAATTTTTGGTTCTGAAAATATGATAACTGGAGTTCCCTGCGAACTGTTGTTGTAGCGTCTAAAATATCTTTAGGGTTTCCTGCCCTAATGATTTGACATAGGCGAGGCTCTAAACCAGTTAAAAGCGTGTTTAGTGTCATGGTCTCTATTAACTTGGATTGGGCGGTTTTTAGTGGGAGTTAGCGTTTGGTTCTGCACAGCCGCATGCATCTTAGCATCATGTGTCTGAAGGCGAGAAATAAACGTTAGCGATGACTCGTTAGGTAATTGATGAATCCGCTGCAAATATTGGAGTATCACGTTGATCGCCGAAATATAAATTTAGTAGGCATTTTATTTCTTCCCAGGTGGCTGGGTGGCGGGAATTGATTAACTCTGCTGCTTTGTTTCGCAACTTATTTTTTATGTGCAAGATTACAAATCGTTTTTGGTTGCCGGTGGCCATACTGTATGTACAGTTGCAAGCATTTAAAAATGACTGAAGGAAAATTTTATTTCCGTCATAATCAGTGATAATAGCAAATATCTCAGATATTCTGTATGGTTCGATATATGATGGATCTGTGACAGTTTCAGATTCGTTGTGTACGTCTGAATTAGCCATTTTGTTGGTTAATTTAAACACTTAAAAATTATTTAAATATCACTAGTGGTTAGGGATATTTTGGTAACGTGGAAATTGGAATATGGAAATTATTAATTTTGTAAGTTACAATGTTATAAAAATGTTGCGACAAAATTTTACGATAAATTGTAAAAATGTAGGAGATGATTCATTTAATGCACTTACGTGAAGTTGAGGAGCATGTGTGACCACTCGTCTCCTGTTGAGGGATTGGGATTCGACATTAGGATGAGGAACGTCTCCTTGTTCTCGAAGTTCCTCGATACAAGTTAAATGTCTTCTTGTTCTTGCCCGATTGGCTACCAGTCAGTTCCTTTCTTGTTTCCAATCTTCTTGTTTCCTAATGTTGCCAGATCCTACCGACTGCGCCAATTGTTAGATCACTGACTTGACATTTCACTTTTTAAAAACAATTTATTTAATTTTGGGGATAGCTCGAGTTATCTTTATAAACATACAACAGTTTGAGTTGCGTGTAGCTTTACTTCATATACGACTAGGTAACAACTAGATGAGAGCTAGTTAACAATTGATTTGGAAAGAGGTCTACAAGTATGCATGTACCCTGCTGAGCTAACTCAGCAGTGTCAGATAAATGTAACAATTCTTTGAAGTAAAACAAGTATATGCAGATTATGCAGACAGGACAGGAAATTTTTATCTTTGCAACGTATCAAAATGCAATGTTCTGAATAACAAGTATACGCTTTTACTCGTATAGCAGGTGTGAAATTTAATATAACATATACATATATATATATATATATATATATATATATATATATATATATATATATATATATATATATATATATATATATATATATATATATATGTATATATATATATATATATATATATATATATATATATATATATATATATATATATATATATATATATATATATATATATATATATATATATATATATATATATATATATATATATATATATATAAAGATAGATATTAAAGATTTTTATTGTTTATTGTGATATAACTTTGATGTGCCCAGATCTTGTAAATTAATAAATGCAAGAAATAAGCCAGGAGTAGATATTTCAGGAGAAAAGATATAGCGGGTAGCCCGTAAGCCTAGGCCATAACAATGCTGGAGGCAGCTAGCAAGCGGCAACTGTGAGAGTACGACGCATACCCGCTGACGATGCTGCGGCAGCACAATCCTGTACCGATCAATATTGTACACTCCCCAAAATCAGCTGGAACAATACGGAATGCCGTAGTCCGTCCGTAGTAACTAAATGATCCATTTATTGTGGCACATCTCCGCGCCGCTGTACCAGAAAATTCAGATTTCCCAAACTTATACTACCCCCATTATTTATGCGGAAAAGTTTTCTGTACAAACTGAGCCTTTCAATTTTACACTTGTTTCACAAACTTTCATATTCCCGAACCGTTTTCCGTTATTTTCCTCCCTGCGATGGGATTGTGTCCGAAATACTACTGTCTTAGCAATTCTCTTATACATATTTATGGCTGACAACTTCTACACTTTCTGCGAAATCTGCTATTATTACGTTTACAGCAGTTTTATTTATTTTTAAGAAGAATGGCTCCAAATTCACTGAAAAGTGTTTTATGTGCCTTTTATATGGGAGCCCGACA